>JBBPMQ010000673.1:0-11852 GCA_038090375.1 Boletus rubroflammeus | reverse complement strand
TGACTAGAGTTCTTGGGGCGATGTATTCAGTCTACTTATACTACTCTAGTGTGTGTACATGTTTGGCTACTGGTCCGTGTGTCTAGTAGATAAGACATGACATCATAGATAAGAGATACGAGATAAGGGTCTAGACGTTTCTAGCCCTTCAGTAATTAAATAGGTGAGGCGAGTCATGTGACTGGTCTAGACCATAGATCACGTGATGAGTCCGAAGAAAAGATAAGGTCATGTGATAGGAAAGGTGCACGTGTTGTCACGTGACCGTGGAAAATATCACGTGACTAGAAAAAGAAAGATTAGAAAATTAGAGTCCGTAACAGTTACCCCCTTCAAACCATCTGTCTTGGCTCCCCATTCATTCCTCCTAGGGATAACCTCTTGTCGCTGTCACCCTCAATGCCCATCACATCTTCTTCCCTAACCCGGATGATGACTAAAGTGATAGTCAGTTGAGGTTAGGACCAGAGATACCTTGGAGTTCTAGTTGCGACTCGGTAGTCGTAACAAAAGGTCAAAGTTTAATCTAAGTGATTGTTACTCAACATCGCTCCACCCAAGACCCTTTGATCTCGTCATCGCATAACAAGCTAGTGGTCGTCAAGCGCCACTCAGAGCTTTCCTTGGACACCCCCAGAAAGAGAAAGATCCAAAGTTCTACTTGGTGGCTGTTACTCAAAGCCATAGCCATTCCAGTCCCCTTTGACCTCGTCAGATCGAAAGGTTAAAAGTTATACCTAAGCGGTCATTGCTCACCACCGCTTCAACCAAAGGTCAAACTACACCTCATACCTTCGGCCATCCCCTTGCCCATCGCCGAAGAGATTCTAGTCATCGTTGACACTAGACTAAAGAAGAAAGTACTCCAGACTGATTGGAAGCCCTTGGTCATCAGTACAACCAAGCAGATGAATACTATCACTCCCATCCTCTATATGGCCACCAAAGAGGCGCTAGTCATCATCAACACTAGGCTATCAAATACCGGAGAAACAAAGTCATTGATTGAAGTGCCAGACCGATCAACAAAAGGAAAGACTCTCACCTAACAATTTGCAACTGATCATTGCAAATGAGAGCAAGTAGAAGACTTGACTGTCAATTGGACAGTAGTTACCCGCCAGTCACAGTACCCACAAGGGACACTTCACGAGGAAGCACACATTGTCTCCCAAAGAAGCAATACCACAGACGTAGTACCAACGAGTCACGGGCAAAGCTCCTCAAGAGAACCTGACATCCTACAAGAGTAGGACAATATCTTCAAACATTCTGGATAGGGCCTGGATCATACCATCACTTGACCAGCTTGTGGAGGATAGTGAAATGTCACATCCAGTGACGCTCACCACAGAACCTCCCCTTCCCAGTACGCCAGTAAACCCTAGTCCCTGGATGTCGTCCCAAAGATTTCACGCACCACATGTCCCATCCCCCCTACGAACAGTCCTCACCATCAAAGTCAAGACACACTCCCCCACTCCACTCCCACACATTAAACGAACGGTCAACATGTCCAACTTCTCCTTTGTAAGGAACTCCTCAAAGGAACCTCGTCCTAGACAAGGAGAGGAACTGATGGAGAAGCCCGCGGATGGAACCCTAAGGTCAAACCATGCAGACGAGATTGGCCCAACATCTCCCCAGAAGAACGTGCTCATCTCATGAGAGTTCATTTGCAAGTGCACGGGATGCTCCACCCGAAAGCATCTGACTCCAGCATCCAGCAATTTCCACCCTACCCCAGTCCCACCAAAACCCACTGCGGCCTGCCATGTCACCCCCAAGTTCTCCTTCCTACGCCGTCTGGCGTAATTGGGACCCCGCTCCTTCGACGACCAAGGAACCACCTACCCAGAATCTGGAAGAGATCCCCCCCTCTCCCATGGTCTCTCTCTCGCAGAGAGATCTCAATGACATGAGCATCAGCCCCATGCGCCAAAGCCCCCTTTGGCTCTTATCCCCACACATTGCTGCCTGGACAAACCTCTCGACAATAGCACCAACCCCACACAGACCACGACCTGGTGCCACCAATGCAATGATGAAGAGGAGTGCGACCACTGTGATCGCCCTCCAGTTGTGGAGTATAGAAAGTACGATGGAAAGGAATGGACCATCACCCACCGATGTTTCTTCCACTAAGGAGACCACAGCAACCCGCAAATTTTGGTCGCAAACTCCTCGTTTGGAAACCCTTGTCGGGGATGGATAGCGTCAGAGCTCGGCAGACTCAACTGAGCTCTGATCGCCGAACACCACGTCTGCCGCTGAAGCGGCACAGGGTCAGGCATGACCAGTAAACATGCAGGCTTTTGACCAGAAAGGAGGGTCAAAAGCCACTGTTGAAACTGACTTCAGGATCCACAAAGGGGATTGACATGGAGTCCACGCATTCTCAGAGGAGAAAGATAGCGGTCCTGTATGACCTTGATAAAAGGCCCGGTAGTCCGAAATGACTTGGTAAACTACCATTGAAAGGCGCATGCTTCCCTACTCTCGCAGGAATGGAAGAAGCCTGGCCAGCCATCTGAAAAGAGCCCAGAGTCCGAAATGACTACTTGAAAACTACCACCCTCGTCTCCAATTGAGGCCGGATTGACAAGCGGATGAAACCCGATACACCCACAACCACCGGAATTTTTTTGCCGTCGCTTAATGTGAGCCCTGCTTAACACGAGGTTTTATCCTTGCCACGGGCGTCGCTTAATGTGAGGTCTTCCCCTGGTGACCGGAGTTGTAAGTTCAGGGATGAACTTTGTCACTTAACGTGAGGTTGAAAGGAGGGTGGAAGGTATAAATAACTCACAGATGAGAGTAATGGAATACTCTCGGAAACAGGAAAGAAACTACAGGAACACCCCAGAACTGCGAAGCCAATCACCAGAATCTCCCGGTGGAGACACGCACAACTGGACTAACGCCTATGCCCACGCCCTGGTCAGCAGCCAGGAAACGCAGCTATGGCCACAGTTTCACAAAGCGAAAATCTGCCAGACAAATTTTCTTCTTTGGTCCTTTTCCCTGTCCTTTTCCAATCCTTTTTAGTCCTTTTCGCCTTCACCACCCTTATCGGGACCACTTAACTGCGGTTTCCCACGCCACACCTTATTTTATTCTGAAGTCACCCATTGTGACTCACCTTGGAAGGACTCAGAGGGCCCCACACTGCTTATGACACTGCCGATCGGAACTGCTGAGTTTCAAACTCATGATATATAACAAATGCCCATTGGTGTCAAAACCCCTACTCCACCATGGACATCGTACTCACAGTCTTCCTCTGGACCACCCTCGTCACCCTTCTCATGTTCGGGTACCTCTCGTACTTCGAACTGACCTGCACGGTCAAGTCGTCGTTGATCACCATCAGATGGGTCGACCCCGCATCGCGTCAGATGCCACCAACACTGAGGACCACTTCTCACCCCCGTCCTCACCCAATGCCTTTACTTTTTTTTTATACTCCAAGTGTAGTTTATGAATGTCACATTAGTGAAACTGGCAGCAGAAAGTCGGAAAGTCACCACCTTGCCATAGAAACGCTACTGGAGCTGTCCATTTCCAATCTGGGAAAGAAGGGCTAAGCTCGTGAACCAGGTGCCTGCTGTAGAGTTTGTCATCGAGTCCTTTGTAAACGCTCGCACCCTCTTCAATCCAAATGCATCTCGCTTTGGAAGTATACAGAGCTCCAGTTCACTGACAAAGGGCATTTATGTGGTATCAAGTCGCTTGACTACTATCTGGAATGCAATCTAGTGGCAGCTGTGCCATCCAGAGAATGGCATTTCCATATTATCTATTACTTGATGGCTGGTGCATCCCATGAAGAGCAGTAATACCTTCACCTCGCCGACAAGACCCAGTACCAACATCTCCAAGTTGGCCAGCACACCGGCACTGGTACTCACCCTAATGGCGTGCATGGTGATGATGCCACTCACTTGGAACAACTCCAACTGGCACTCAAGTCCAACCAACTCCAGCTATGGTTCCAAGTCCTACGCGCCTTCGAGGAACATGTTCCAAAACGTCAATAAGGAAAGATTGATCGCTAAAGAGGCTCTGGCGGGTGAGATTATGGAAAATGAGACGACCGAAGTTCTCAAGGAGACGTTGGCACATTGACGCTGGGTCCTAACTTGGTGTATACCATCCCCTTTCCTCAAGTGGTTTGGTCAAATGAAGCATCAAGACATTCGTCAAGCATGGCAGGAGAAGCTCGTGCTCAATTTCATCATTTAGTTCAGCTGTGCTTGTGCAGTTTTCGCTATTGTGGTTCTTGGGCTTGTCATCTGTCTGACGGAGCACATCTTCAGTTCATCGGCACTTTCATCACATTCCTATTCAAACTCACCAAACAACGTCTACACTGCAATTCGTGGTGAGGTGTTTGACCTCATGTAAATCTCGGCGACACATATGCGAGTCATCACTGTCATCCCTTCGAAGACAATCTTGGGGTATGGTGGTGTAGATGCTTCTAATTTATTCCCTGTTCAGGTGCATCGTTTGCTTCATTTATTTGCACTTTTTTTCACCATCTTTGCAGATCAGTGCACTTTGCAACAGTGTTTCTGCTTCGGTCAGTCTGTGGGTCCAACTTAGTGCGGCAAACGTGACAGATCCCAATGTGCAATACCATGACTTCTGTACAATCACAAATGATTCACGTCCTGACTGGTACTTTGAAAGCATGTTGGAATAATCGTGTTGCTACATGGGGTCACTCCTCAAGAACTATCCACAATATTTATTACTTTTGATGTATGTAGGTAATTTTGTGAATACAATGTGTGTTGGTATGGTTGAATGCAATATTATCCCCCCTGCTCTGGGTGACTCTGTGATCCCTGTACGTCATGTGCCTGGATGTATGGCTGTCATGCTGTCATGCTGTAACGCTGCTGTAAGTTACTGTAACCGACATAGCAACTGTCCCGAAAAAGGTGATTTGCAGATGTGGGCCAAATATTTTTGAGACAGGGTGTCATACTAAACTTCATTATGTAATCCCCCTGGGGTACTAATCCGCCACATCGTTCCCTAGCCAGCTCCGCTGGACTCTGTGTACACGGTGTGGCCAATCACAACCTCCACGGGGCTTCGACTCGTCGATTCGATTTTACTCACTGGACTATTCCGTCCACTTTGCTCCTTATACTAAGTGAGAGTGGACAGTGACGAACAGAACCAAAATCAGCAGCCTTTTGCACGACAACCATAGTAACAAACACAGCCATATATACAAGTCGGATATGGTGTAACGGCTAACATGGCTGTCTTTCAGGAATGGGAAAGACCCTGATCACAGCAGCCCCGGGTTCGACTCCCGGTATCCGAACACTTTTTTATCGCATTTTGTACCGTGCTAATTTTTTTTACTACATCTCTGAGTAGGCTTCTCGAGTACTATATATACGTCGATAGTTATCTCGGGGCTGGGACATTCGCAAGATCGGAAGCGGCGGGGACACAGGTGCCCCCTTTAGTACCTAGGCTTTATTACCAACAGGACGAAAATTTGGAACCAAAAAAAAGTTATCTCGGACGATCCAGGGCCACATCTAGGCGCGAGCCATATCAACAAACCTCGCGAATAATGAAGAAACAGGGGGGAAGGTACTATATGAATATGATACAATAGTCGTCTCCGTCCCGATCTCGATAAGTCGATAATCAATGGTAAGTATCGGTCGACGGTGGTGAACATCTAGTCAGTGTACTAGTAGCATACATCGACGAACCAGCGACTGCCCGTGGGCATCACACAATCCCATACGCCTCCCTCTCTTGCGTCGACCACTCAAACACGGGCAGAGCATGTGCCTCGGTGTTGAAGACCCATTTTTCGAGGGGGAGAGGATCGTCGTCCGAGAACAAGAGATAAAGGTATTTGAGCGTTTCGGCTAAAAAGTAACTAGAAGAAGGGGGGAAGAGTACGTTGAGAAATCCATCCGATCGTGGATGCGTTCGGGGACTCCCGTTGACTCACCTCGGCATCGCATCCATCCGAGTCGGATATGCGGTGTGGATATAGTCGACGCTGGTGTACCCCGAGTCGGTCTTGGTGTAGCGTTCAATGGCTTCGAAGATGTGCCAGCCACGATGGCGCCACTTTATGTCTCCGGTCGTTCGCCATAGGATATACAGCGATTCGACTGTCTACACAACAGGAGAAAAAGAAATGGTGAGCACATGCGATGACTGCGGCCCTTCGCACGAAACGCGTGACGCACCTCGGGCCTCAGATAATACGCCGGATTCTTGATTAAATACTCCCTCCCAAACGTATCCGGAGCCTTTCCTTTACTGCGCGCAGGCCGCACCAACGCCTCGACCGTCACATTCTCATATAGTGGACTCGTCCACGGTTTGATATCGCGAACGCCTGGTGGCAAGCGTCCCCATCCTGGCCCCCTTTCCCACCACCAACCCTCTCCACCTCTCCCTCTCTCGTCACTTCGTCCACCTTCACCCAACTTCCACGCACGTACCGCATCCATCCACCGTATTTCGCCCTCCTCTGGATCAACATCCATCCGCACAATCTCAGGCCCCAACCCCGTCGGCTGATCTGCATACGTCAAATAACACGTCTGAGCGATCCCTTCCGCTGCCCATAAATGCACGTCCGCCAGATCAAACTCGGCGAGGTCGGCAGACGCCTGACGGTCCGCGGGCAACAGGTCGTCAGCGAGCGCGGTAGCGTTGATACCGAGGGCGTCGAGGTGGTTGAGGGGGAGGAGGTGTACGCCGAGGGCGAGGAGGCCGGGGAAGAAGCAGGCGAGGTGTTCGAAGATGTGGGAGGGAGTTAGCCTGTGTTGGTGTATGGTTCCGTCGGTCACGTAGAGGAGTTGCCGGTCGGGGGTGAGGAAGAGCAGGTTGTTGATGATGTATGAGGTGAATCGGAGGTCTGTGTGTGGTGTCAGGAGAGTCAGCAAGAGTATCAGTGGTTACAGGTATGAGTGAGACGAACACATTTCAAGATTATGCTTGTCTGTGCGTGCGGTCATCAGAAATTGTTTAAGGGTGTATTCGTGCCCACTATCCGCGAGGGCACCGACGGAGAGTTGGACTGCTCGCAGGTGGTGTGTCAATCGTTTGGTGGGCCAGGAGCAAGCCACTCACGGTTGGATGGAACGCCTGTATTAAGATTCCATCGTGTGGGATACATTCCTCCGGACGCATTGAGGTTTGCAGCATAGAGCAGATTGGTGATCGAGGTCGCCTGCAGTGCTGCATCAACTCCAACTCTAATTGGAAGCCGACGAGACACGAACATGATCAACATGTTCCTTTTTACCCGTAATCTTGCCCAGGTATGCGTATTCCATCTGACAGGACGCTATTTCTGCCAGCACGCCCGAAAAATACGTGGTATTCGTTCCCCTGCAACAACAACAAAAAAAGACGCTCAGGGTCGATCACAACAAGAAAGTATGAAGAGAGCTGGCCTGTAGGTATCGACTGCAAAACCAGGGAATCCGCTCGTCGAATCGAACGCGGGTGCTAATATGCTCCCAAGTTCGTCCGCCTTGTCCCGCAAGAGATCATGACCGGATATCGCATACGCAGCCAACAATCCGCCGAGATACCGGATGACCGTTTCGAAGAAGGGGACATGGGTATTCTAACAGGAAATGATGCTGAATGGTACCGCGCGAGGAAAGGGGAGAGCTTACGGATGGCAACGAAAAATTAGCATGGTTGATAATCGGCAACGCACGTGTATACTCGTCCTCCAACCCCATGAGCAGCATCGTATCGAGGGAATCGATGAGTGTGACACCCCATCCATTGAAACTAGGCGCACACGACGTTAACGACGGGTGACCATGCCCTCGTCCTCGTGCTGGAAGAGAGGACTCACTTGTCGATGCTCCTGTTGGACACGGGCAACAGCTCGTCGTGCGGGAATGCATGCTGCTCGTAACCACGATAGGCATGTCGGAACGCCTCCTTGACCTGGGCTGCTCGTTCGGCCCAAATTTGAGGGGTCTCGGATGGCCAAAAGAACACGTCACCGGAGGCGCCAAACGCCTCGCCTTGTCTCAGATAAGCATAGTAGAGTGTGGTGAGGACTGCGGAGATGGCGCATGTGAGAAGGACATGGCGGACGGTGATCCGGCGCTGTTGACGGTGGTGGATGGCGGGGGTGATATAGTGGAGAAGGTTGCTCAACGGTATTGTCATACTAGCAGTAGTACCCAAAAGACCGTCCGTTACCAAAACAATTATCTAAAGCAATATCGCCTCACGTGATGGGACTGCATCTAGTAGCCAAACCAGGCGGATCCGAGCCTAATAACCCCGTTCCCAACAGCCTATCGAGGCCCAGCTGCTCCTGGAGGTTGCTCTCCTACAAAGCGTCCACCCCACCGCGTCAGAAAGGCTGCTGCGGTGTCAAATGTGCGTCGCAGGCAGGGTGGGACGTACGGAGATCATCTCGGCGCAGCATTGCAACTTGTCAGTGTCGCACTGGCTGCTGCTGCTGCTGGTCGAGGTCGCGGCACCCCTCGTGATCGCGAGGAACGCGAGGACCGACAAGGTGACGATGAATTGGAAAATACGAGCAGACATGGTTAAAGAACGCGAGCGGCAGATGCAACATAACTCCGAGAAAAGCGACCACGCGTCCGGGAAAGCTGTTTACCATAGCGAAGAAGTCACTCCCGACTCCTGCAGCACATATTTCAGTTGTGGCGCCCCCCTTTATCGTTCCAATCGTGGCGCGTTGATCAGGTTCGCACGAGTGAACTCGCAGCCAAAGTCGAGGTTCAGTCAGGAAATGCCAGAGCCAGGTCGTGTCGCCCTACGCACTGTTCTTTTTAGAATGTCGACCTCGATGACGACGACCCCGCGGCATACCCGGACGAACGAGACATTATCTGAGCCAAGCCCGAACACACGAACAAGACAAACATGGAATTTCAAGGCATGCATCGGTGGCATCATGCCCATGAGGGGCCTCGACCATCCACTCATTTCATGGACAGGGATCGTCCATGGACTGACACGGGCGGTCACTCGAGTAGAAATGTGTTGTGCGGTTTCGTCACGGAGTCCGACAACTACACGCGCTGAGTTCTGAGCGCCATGACTCTCATCACCATCCGGACCGAACTGGACTCGTCAACTACCCTCTTCCGAGCTAACGTTTGTGCGCCCTCATCGTCAGGCACACCCAGCAAATTATCATTTTGGAATCTGGATCAGGATACAGGAAGTAAGAAATATGCTGCCATCGAAGAAGCAAGGTGGTTAGGTCAGCGCTAGACCATGATCTCTCCTTTGTCTACCTAAATCCCACAATGCAATGCTTATGAATAGGAAGACGCTTCCATCACACCAACGCCTAAGAATGAAACAAGCGCATATTCAATATATACATCAGGTTTTCAGGAACAGACCGATGGATGTTAACGTAGGTGCCTCGGCGTATTCGGACAAAGTGCTCGCTTTTATAGAGCGCCACCACCTCAACGAGGCGTCTACGCGGTCGTCCCCCTTCGTCGGAAATGGTATAACCGAGTCCGAATCCTCATCACTGTATTGGACGATGCTGCCGTTGCCAATATTTGGAGCCGGACAAGAAATACTACTTCCATCCTTGATCGAAGCACGTAGAAAGCGCGATGCTGCTTTAGAGTCCCGAGCACAATAACTTCTTGATTAGTACGAACACGACGATGAATATAGAAAACCTGCCCCATCTGCATCGAGTGCACTCGGGTCCTGTGAAAGATCGGGACGAAAACAAGGCATGCTCGAACAAGAACAAGGACGATAGTGAGGATCCATCATGATTTATCGTGATCCGTGACATCGAGCGTCTTAGCGTCTTTCATCTTCCCCGACTATATACCAACGACCTACCGGGGACAGGGGAGAGGGGATGCACGATGGATACGAACATGCCATCTGAATCGCCAATCATAATACTAATCGGATTTTTCAGGCACAAGTGGTATATGACGATCCTTTGTGACACACGTTAACGATACAAACCCAGTGTTGCAATGAACCTGACCAAGATAGCTCACCAGCAGTGGTCATAGGTTTGATCATATCAGTACTCCCACTGGACAGTTCTTGATCCAAAGGGTTGGGGCCTCCTGTCGACGGAGAGGATCGTGCGAGGGGAAACATCAGAGCTGCCTACCCACTGGCAAGGACGTGTCATCTTCATACCGACAAGACGACAATGGATTGGCAAACACGACTCTTTCCTTGGGCTCGAAACGCACAGAAAAGTAAACAGTTGGCAGAGAACGCACGGCAGATGGCCAGGCAAATTCGAAACAATGGGCCTCGCTGACACGGACTGTGCGTTGCTTTCCTTCCTTTTTCTCGTTCTTAAAACATAAAGGAATGACCCCGAGAAAGATAATATCGGAAATATGACCGGCGTCATACTGGAATAGCTGTCAGTGCCATCGTGTGGAATAACCCCAAAGATGAAACCACCCATAGGGTCAGGATTGATGGCAACCCATCCTATGGGCAGACCGTCACTAGTGGTCAGACATTGCGCTCCGCTGTAACCTGTGTCCTGAGTATTGCCTCCGTTTTGGAGGCTATCTCATTCTTTCCCCAAACCACCAAGTCCAGTTCGATTCGGTCGGTTCTAATCAGTTTCAAAAGGTACTTGTGTCTTTCTTTCAGCGCGGAGAACAATAACAAAATGACGTGCCTTCCAGTCAAAGGAACGCTTGCATTCACGGGTTATGTAAATCCCTTGTCGCCAACTTTTTGAAGCGAGGAGGCGGGAACAGTTACACCGACGAGGCGATTGCGAGGCACTGGAACTGTGCCCACCCAGCCACCCCTACTCGGTACAACTAGCTCGGGGCAATGGAGGACCTCAACGAGGCGATTGTCCTCGGCCGCGATGCACTGGCGCTTCGCCCACCAGGGGACCCAGGTCGGTCAATGTCCTTGAACGACCTCGCAGCTCGTCTCTCCGAATCGGTACAACCAACTCCACCCTCACTGCCCTCATTTGTTCCAGACAGCATGATATCTCACATTCGTGAAACACTTCGTTACTATAGGTCAAGCGACAGCCATTGGCGAGAGTGAACTCGTTTCTGTCGGCGCCGAATACCGTACGGGCGAAAACTCAGAGGGGTGTTATTACAGCGCTTTGCAAATCTCTGTGGAAAACGAATTTTGAAAAGTCACGCCTCGGAGACAGCCGGGAAAGGACCCCGGGCGCAGCTGAGTGGGTGGCCTGCGGAGCTGAATAAGTGCGTCAGTTCGTTTTGCACCACGTCCCCACCATTCGCGCCAGGGCCTAGGCTACTGTGTCATGCCTCCCAACATCAAAGCCCAAATTCCACTCTTGTATAATGACAACCATAGTGTCAATGATATCTGCCACATATTAGGCATCAAGAAATCACTAGTTTATAGGTTGCTCTCTTCAAGTTTGTACTCAAAATATGGCACCATAGTTTGCTGTACTAGCTACATGTTGGTTTAATTTGCCTAGTGCCCACCTTGCTGGCATGTCTGACCAACTGGCCACTGAGAGGCAATATGCTTTACTGTCACCCTCACTGTGTACTCTGCACTCAAGTATGTTGAACAGACAGTTGTTACGGTCGTAATAGGTTATACGGCTAAGTTCTCTGATCTTATCTTATCGGAATCACGTGACTCAGATCACGTGACATCCCGTTCTTTCCACGCTCACGTGACTAGATCACGCGACCTCTTCCCCTATGCATTCACATCGTCTATCCAGGACATTCCTTCAACACAGACACTTGGTCTGGTAGAGTAGACCGTTCCTGAATTATTCCCCATATGGATACATTAATCCCATGGTTATTACCGTCATGCTT
>JBBPMQ010000672.1:0-11862 GCA_038090375.1 Boletus rubroflammeus | reverse complement strand
CACTTAGTCGTCACCCCAGGCTTCCCCTATATAAACCCCATACTTCATCCCATTTGTACTTTCCCCATCTTGATCTCCTTTAATCATCATCTCATTATCCTTGCCTTGGCTCTCTAAGTTCCCGTCCTACTTTTGAGTGGACGCTCAACTGTTGCTTGTAGCCGTCACTACACAACATCTTTGAACCCCTGAATGTCGTTCGTAGCCGTCGCTACATGACCCCCTTGACCCTTGACCGTCGTGTTTTTACGCAAGGACCCCTTTAAGCCCATTGGACGCGTCATCACATGTCAAACCCCTCAAACCCCTTGACCGACGACCACTAAGTCATTGCTTGACTCTGTTGACAACCTCAAATCAAAGAATGACTTGGATTGCTTCACACCAGAAAATGCTTTAGAGATAAGAACATTAAGAGGGAAATCCAACAAAAACTTGACTAGAGTTCTTGGAGCATTTGATTCAAGGTACTTATTGTACATGTTTATCTACTGGTCTGTGCGTCCTGTAGATAAGGGTATGATGTCATAGATAAGAGATACGAGATAAGAGTCTAGATGTTTCTAGACCTTTGGAGATTAAATACATGAGGCGAGTCACGTGATGAGTCCGAAGAAAAGATAAGATCATGTGATGTGAAAGGTGCATGTGATGTCACGTGACCGTGGAAAATATCACGTGATTAGAAAAAGAAAGAAATAGAAAATTAGAGTTCATAACATTACCTCCCTGCTATGGTTCACATTCCAGGCAAGACCAAATAGGTGGTGCGTCCATATAATTTTCATATGGGACAAATAAAGATGTGAAAAGTTCAGTCGTCATGCATAGACGCCGTGGGGCACTTGGGTTTCATACGTAGAAATCGCGCATGGCTTCTTTAGCATTGGAGAGGTGACCTTCAATCTCCCATGTGTGATCCTCTTCACTGTAACCTTTCCAGTGAATGAGGTATTCGAGCTTCTTTCCCCTTAATTTAGAATCAACGATGTAATCGACTTCAAACTCAACATCCCCTTCAACGGTTACCGTAACTGTTACGGACGCTCATTTTCTAATCTTTCTTTTTCTAATCACGTGATATTTTCCACGGTCACATGACATCACATGCACCTTTCACATCACATGATCTTATCTTTTCTTCGGACTCATCACGTGACTCGCCTCATGTATTTAATCTCCAAAGGTCTAGAAACGTCTAGACTCTTATCTCGTATCTCTTATCTATGACATCATACCCTTATCTACAGGACGCACAGACCAGTAGATAAACATGTACAAACATTGTAAAGTAGTATAAGTACCATGAATCCAATGCCCCAAGAACTCTAGTCAGTTCTTGTTGGGTTTCCCCCATATCTTTCTTAACTCTAAAGCATTTTCTGTGTGAAGCAACCCAAGTCTTTATTAGATTTGAGGTTGTCAACAGTAACCGGTCCAGGTTTGTACGAGATCTGACCAGGAAGTCAATCTTTGTATAATTTAGTGCGTGAAATGTTCTGTTGACAACCTCAAATCAAATAATGACTTGGGCTGCTTCACAGGAGAAAATGCTTTAGAGACAAGAGTTTATGAGGGAAACCCAACAAGAACTTGACTAGAGTTCTTGGGGCATTGCATTGAGACTACTTATACTACTCTAGTTGTTTGTACATGTTTATCTACTGGTCTGTGCGTCCTGTAGATAAGGGCTAAGGGTATGACATCATAGATAAGAGATATGAGATAAGAGTCTAGACCTTTCTAGACCTTCGGTAATTAAATACATGAGGCAAGTCATGTGATGGGTCTAGACTGTGGGTCACGTGATAAGTCTGAAGAAAAGATAAGGTCATGTGATGTGAAAGGAAGGTGCACGTGTTGTCACGTGACCATGGAAAATATCATGTGACTAGAAAAAGAAAGAATAGAAAATTAGAGTTCGTAACATTACCCTCCTGCTATGGTTCGCATTCCAGGCGAGACCAAATAGGCGGTGCATCCGTATAATTTTCGTAAGGATTAAATAATGACCTAAAGAGTTCGGTCGTCATGCGTAAGCGTCGTGGGGCACTCGGTTTCCTGACGTAGAAATCGTGCACTGCTTCCTTAGCATTGGAGAGGTGACCTTCAATCTCCCATGTGTGATTCTCTTCACCGTAACCTTTCCAGTGAACGAGGTACTCGAGCTTCTTGCCCTTTAGTTTAGAATCTACAATATAATCGACTTTGAACTCAACATCCCCTTCGTCGGTTACCGTAACCGGCCTGACGTAGAAATCGTGCACTGCTTCCTTAGCATTGGAGAGGTGACCTTCAATCTCCCATGTGTGATCCTCTTCACTGTAACCTTTCCAGTGAACGAGGTACTCGAGCTTCTTGCCCTTTAGTTTAGAATCTACAATATAATCGACTTTGAACTCAACATCCCCTTCGTCGGTTACCGTAACCGGTCCAGGTTTGTATGAGATCTGACCAGGAAATCGATCTTTATATAATTTAGTGTGTGATATGTTCACGACTTGGTGGATCCACATTGAGCAGGGCAATTTAAGGCGAACAGTGTTTTCTCCAACATGTTCAATAACGGAATATGGTCCGAGCCATTGCTCTGTTAATTTACGTGAATGGCGACTTTCTCGCAAGTTAAGGTTCTCCGTTGATAGCCAAACTTGGTCGCCGGGTTTATAGATAGGGATATTGGAACGTTTCTTGTCTGCCTGTGCCTTTATTTGTGTTTGTTTCTTTTCTAGGTTTTTTGTGGTGTCGGCTAAGGTTTGTTCCATGTTCTTGGCAAAGTCCATGGCTGCCGGAGCCTGTGCTTCTATTGGTTCTATCCCCATGCGAGGTGCGTAGGAACGTGTGAGTTGAAAAGGGGATTTTCCCATAGAAGAATGTTGTCTTTAATTATAGTTAAATTGTGCCAGCGCAAGCCATTCTGACCACTCATTTTGCTTCTCGGCGGTGTAAAGCCACAGATATTGTTGAAGATCACGATTGACCCTTTTTGTCTGCCCATCGGTCTGGGGGTGGAAAGCGGTCGACATGCATAGCTCAATGTTCAACATCTTGCCGATATCTTTCATCAGCTGGGCTGAGAATTGAGGGCCTCTGTCAGATATAATAGATCGGGGAAGTCCGTGGATCTTCCAAACGTGGTCCTGATATAATTTAGCCGTTCCTAGTGAGGTAACGGTTTTCGTCGTGGGAATAAATATGACTTCTTTGGAAAAGTGATCTACCACCACAAGGATACTATCATGTCCGTTGGATGTGGGGAGATCTGTAATAAAGTCCGCGGAGATGTCCTGCCAGGGACCTTCCGGAATAGGATTAGGTTTAAGTTTGCCAGCCGGGGGCACGTTCGTCGGCTTCATCTGAGCGCATCATTCGCATTGGGTGCAATAGTCCTTTATTTGGGCACGGGAACCTTCCCAATAATAGTAGCGTGAGACTAACTCTAAAGTCTTCTCTGCGCCACCATGACCAGCCAGTGTGCTGTCATGATAGAGTGAAATGATATCCTGATGGAGCTCTAGGTCCTCAGGCACGTAGATTTTTCCATTGAGCTTACAAAGCCCATCTTCTTTGACTGTGAACCCTGCAAGGGTCGTTTCTTTTAATTTAGATTGTGCATTCCTGACGTGTTCCAAGATCTTTTGCTCTTCGCCGTGGACGTAAGAGACTTCATTTGTGGCACGTATACGTTCTGCGGGAATTACTGTGACTCCTTTATTGTCGTTTTCAATGTCAATTGCATGGTCTTCGTGGCGTGAGAGAGCGTTGGCTTTTCCCATAGAAGCTCCTGGCTTTCATACCAACTCATAGTCAAATCGGGAGAGGAACTGAGCCCATCTTGCTTGTCTCCAATTCAGGTCTTGCATTTTCATAAAATATTGCAAATTGGCATGATCCGTCCACACCTCGAATCTCTTTGATTGTCCTTCGAGATGGTGTCGCCATTGCTTTAATGCTTGAATGATGGCCAGCATCTCTTTGTCGGCAATTGAATAATTACGTTGTTCCGGTGTCATGGAATGTGATGAGAAGGCAACCGGATGCCATTTCCCTTCCTTTTCAATAGATAAGATGGTGCCCGTAGCGAAATCGGATGCATTGCACTCTACGCGATATTGGGCATCATCTTCGGGATAAGCGAGGATAGGGGCCATTGAGAATCGTGCCTTCAGCGTATCAAACACGATTTGTTCTTTTTATGTCCATGTCCAAGCGTGGTCCTTTTTCGTAAGATCGTTCATTGGTCGTGACATTACGGAGAAGTCCTTAATGAAGCAGCAATAGAAATTCACCAAACCCAAGAAGCTTCGCATGCCTTTTACATTCGTGGGCGTGGACCATTCCTGAATGGCTTTAACTTTATCTTGTTCCATTTCGATTCCGTTCTTGGATACGATCATTCCGAGGAAATCTACTTTCTTGGCATGGAATGTGCACTTTTCGGGTTTAATAAACAGGTCGTGATCCTGTAGCCGCTTTAGTACCTCAAGTACTATTTTGTTGTGTTCTTCCTTATTCTCTGTTTTTGTGAAAACCAAGATGTTGTCAATATAGATAATGACAACTCCTTCCATATCGGCAAAGATGTCGTTTGTCATCATCATGGCTTGGAAGGTCGTGGGGGAGTTAGTCTGTCCGAAATACATCACCAGTGGTTCGAAACTTCCACGGTGGCAGACAAAAGCTCCTTTCCATTCGTCACCTTCTTTGATGCGTACATTATTATATCCCCATTGTAAGTGAAATCGTCAAAGAGCAAGCTAGGCTCTAAGCAAACAACAACTACTAAGACTTAGAAAGAAAAAGAAAGAGGAGACTTCGAGTGGGACTCTTTGGAGGGAATATCCAAGAGAACTAGACTGAGGAAATCCTTGGTGCTAGCCTCTGGTTTATATAGCATTCTACATAGTTTGTACATGTTTGTACCCTATCTTAGATCTAGGTCTAGACTAGCAGTAATTAAATACACATGTTGGAATGGAAGTTGGGAAGCATAGCGGAAATGAACAACATGAGGATGCAACCTGTGCATCAAATGGAAGAGAAGGAAAGAAGAAGAAGCATAACGGTAATTACCATGGGAGTCATATAACTATAAGGGGAATAATTTAGGAACGGTCTACTCTACCAGACCAAGTGTCCATGTGTGACGAATGTCCTGGATAAAGGGTGTGAATGCATAAGGGGAGTGGTCGCATGATCTAGTCACGTGAGCGTGGAAAGATGCAGGATATCACGTGATCTGAAGTCACATGATTCCGATAAGATAAGATAAGGATTGTTACCCGTGTAACCTGTTACAACCGTAACAGTAAGTCCATTTTTGTAAACATCTTTGCGCCCTTTAATCGATCCACCAGTTGGGAGATAAGGGGGAGCAGGTAGTTGTTTTTAACCATCCATTCATTTAAATAACGGTAATCCTGTACCATTCTCTTTTTGCCATCTTTCTTGGGAATAAAGAAGACGGGTGATGTTTGCAGTGACTTTAAGGGGCGGATGTACCCTTTATGTAACTGATCATCCACGAAGTCTGAGACTTCCTTTTGTTCTTCAGTGGACATCAGGTAAAGTTTTCCTTTTCTGGGCACATAGCCTTCCTTCATGTCAATTGCATGGTCCCAAGGTTTCCTTTCGGGCATACGCTCTGAACTCTTTTTGGAAAACACATCGAGGAATTTGTGGAATTCCTTGAGAACCATTTGTTCTACCGCCAACTCTACTTTGGGAGTGCTTGGCTGCTCAACCTTCCTTAGATGGCAATATATATACAGCATATCGTTCATTTCCTTTTCTTCTAAGGTTCTGACGAATACCGGTCTGTCCGATAACATGTAGCATGAACATGGGCATCTTGTGAGTTTGACGGCACCTGTCTGCCAGTCAATTTCTGGATTGTGCTTACTAAGCCATGTGTATCCAAGAATGATCGGGTTCTTTCCCAGATCAGTTACTTCGGCTGTGAGCTTCTCTCGGTGGCTGTCAAAGTCTATTATTATTTCAGCCGAGTGAGTGATGTCTCCTGCCGAGTTCTTGGTTCCATCCACGTTGAAGACGGGTATGGATCGTGTGAGTGGCATAGTGGCAATGCTGTTTGCCTTTGCCCATGCTTTGTCGATAAAGATTCCATTAGCTCCACTGTCCAGGAGTGCTTTGATTTCTTTCATATTGTGCTTGGTTGTAGCCGAAGCTACCTTTAGATGCAAGCTTATGTATCTCTTTGTTCTGCTTGATGGATCTGATTAGGATCCGTTCCGGGGTTTCATAAATAGATGAAGAGGTTGTCATATGTGATAATTTTTTTGTATTTTTCTTGACCGAATTAAGCCTGCATTCACCTGCAGCGAGCTTACTTTCGTAAGGCCCAGTCTGGTTTTTATTGTAAAAGGAAATTGAAAAAGTGTCCTCGCAGGACTGTACATCGCTATTGTAATTTAATGTCCTATTTTGGGAGTTGAAGAAATCTTCTTCTTCTCCATATTCAACGTAAGTTTGTAATACAAAGACTATTAGCAGATGGCGAATTCTCGCGCTTTCTACTACTTTGTCCGTGCAGTGTCTGTTTTGTACCCCCCTGAGCACCCGGTGCACTCAGAGAGTTTACTCTTTTCCCAAAAGATTTGCGAAGTAGGCTTTTGCCACTTCGAAGTCCATGGCAGCAATCTGCGTCATTCTCGCATCCGCTTTTCCTTTTCCCTTGTTATCATGGTTAACAGCTGGCGCTTCCTCAGCTGTATTCACGCGTACGTGGCAATACTTGCTGCACTGCCGGCTATGCCCTCCCCCAAGGAAGTGGCATTCTGTGCATTCATTGCGGGGTTTTTTACAATCTTTGACCATGTGGTTACTCCTGCAATTGAAGCACTTCATCTTACGTACTGCATCAATTTCCATTGGTTGGCCTTGTCCACCGTAAGTGCGGGCCGTCGAAGTTGATGCTTGTCCATGATATTGTCCTTGTTGGGCAAAGGCCCGCGTGGCATTTGACTGGAGTTGAAATGATTCAATCAAGTTACCGGTGTCCTTGATTATTTGTATGTATGCGTCGACCGTGGTCTGACGCTTGCCGTTTATGAAAATATGTTTGATTATGTCCTCGTGGACGTTTCGTTCGAGTAGATACACCCCCATTGGGTCTTTGCATTTGGCTTGCTCGTAAAGAGCTAACCACCTTGTGAGGAACGCCTCGGTCCGGTCCCTTGGTCCTTGGTGGAGACAGGTGAGTCCGTCTATTGCGTTGTCATTGTCGAGCCTGGGTTTGAATTGGGCATCAAGGAGTTTCCACAGAGCTTCGTATGAGGGCCAGGCGTGTAGTGACCCATTGATGAACTTTATGAGCTGGTTCCTGGCCCACATGCCAGCTCCGTTTGAGTCCTTCTCTACCAATGCGTGAGAAGACCGCAATATCGATATCCTTGTCCGTCACAAATGTTTCGGCATTACTATTTATATAGAGCTGGAGATGAATCTTCCAGCTATCGTATCTATTGTATGCCCCACTGTACATACTAGGGTTGGGTATGACTTCGACCTTTTTGGAGATCTTGACCTCCCTTGTAGAAGGACCAGCCACTCCTTGTGTGGCAGTCAAAGTGTCCAACGTTCGCTGCATTGCGAACAAGGCATCTTGCAACGCGGAAATCTGGTCTGCCTGTGTTGCCATTGGTGATAAGGGTCGGAAGTTGAGGGGGGCGTTGGATTCTTCCTCGTACTCAGAGTCTTTGGGGCTGTGCGACCGGTGGGATGACCACAGCTTGACGAATTGGGATAGGGTAAAGTTGGAGCACTAAAACTTGCTCCCTTGTGCGTTCCGCATCGTCGCGGGAAATGTCGTGTAATGTGAGGAAAGGTGTGTCAAACCTTAACTCTGATCGTATGTAGTCAAGTACGTGAACTCGGAGGTTTTCTGCTTCTTGTTCGCCCTCGTAGGCGTTGTTGGGATCAATCTCGGGTGAAAGAGCCCAGAGATCTACTTCGACTTCTTCTTCCTTTTTAGGAAAGAAGGGAATCATCCTTTGTAAAGAAAAATATCGCGAGGATCTGGATCACTCTAGCAATAACGAATCAGGCCAATAGCCTTCCTGACTTTGTGAAGAAGAATAAAAGTAACCTTGGCTTGTGCAGGCACAGTATGCTCTTGCACACAAGCTTTTGGTCTAAGTAACTAAATGTAAACAAAAGAGCCACACAAGGACTCGCGACAGATTGCAGAAGAAGTAAGAGGGGTTTTGCAGTGGTGTTTAAACCAATTAAGGGCGCTCGAGCCCACTGCTGTGCCATACTAGTAGCTAAGCACCTTCACAGGAGTATGTCCTGGGTATACGTAAAAGAAAAGGTGCCAAGTGGCAATTGAAAGTAAAATCATCGAAGTCCCCAAAAGGCTAGGGTCCGCCTATATGCCCTTAACACTGGGCGTAGCGTATGAAGCGGTTTAGAAGTGAAGCAATGGAAGTGATGACAGTCAAGTTCTAATGTTGACAACCTCAAATCAAATAATGACTTGGGCTGCTTCACAAGAGAAAATGCTTTAGAGACAAGAGTTTATGAGGGAAACCCAACAAGAACTTGACTAGAGTTCTTGGGGCGTTGCATTGAGACTACTTATACTACTCTAGTTGTTTGTACATGTTTATCTACTGGTCCGTGCGTCCTGTAGATAAGGGCTAAGGGTATGATATCATAGATAAGAGATATGAGATAAGAGTCTAGACGTTTCTAGACCTTCGGTAATTAAATACATGAGGCAAGTCATGTGATGGGTCTAGACTGTGGGTCACGTGATAAGTCCGAAGAAAAGATAAGGTCATGTGATGTGAAAGGTGCATGTGTTGTCACGTGACCGTGGAAAATATCACGTGACTAGAAAAAGAAAGAATAGAAAATTAGAGTTCGTAACACGTTCATGACTGGGTGAATCCGCATTGAGTGGGGTAATTTAAGTTGAACAGTGTTTTCTCCAACATGTTCTATTACAGAATGAGGTCTGAGCCATTGCTCCGTTAATTTACGTGACTGGCGAGATTCCCGCAAGTTCAGGTTCTCCATTGATAGCCAAACTTGGTCACTGGGTTTATAAATAGGCATGTTTGTCGGCCTGTGCTTTCATCTCTACTTGCTTCTTTTCAAGATGATCCTTGGCATTGGCTAATGTCTGCTCCATATCCTTGGCAAAAGCAGCAGCTGCCGGAGCCTTTGCTTTCATCGGTTTGATCCCCATGCGAGGTGCATAAGATCGTGTGAGTTGGAAAGGGGGTTTCCCATGGAAGAATGCTGTCTTTGGTTATAATTAAATTGTGCCAGCACAAGCCATTCCAACCACTCGGTTTGTTTCTCAGTGGTGTAAAGCTGTAGATACTGTTGGAGATCTCAGTTGACCCTTTTTGTTTGTCCGTCTGTTTGTGGGTGGAAAGCGGTCGACATTCATAGTTCAATGTTCAACATCTTGCCAATATCTCTCATCAGTTGGGCCGAGAATTGAGGGCCTCTATCTGAAATAATGGATCAGGGAAGTCCGTGTATCTTCCATACGTGATCTCAATATAATTTAGCTGTTCCTAGTGAGGTAACGGTTTTCGTCATGGGAATAAATACGACTTCTTTAGAAAAGCAATCTACCACCACAAGGATACTGTCATGTCCATTGGATGTGGGGAGATCTGTAATAAAGTCCATGGAGATATCCTGCCAAGGACCCTCTGGAATAAGATTAGGTTTAAGTTTGCCAGCCGGGGGCACGTTCATCGGCTTCATCTGAGCGCATCGTTCGCATCAGGTGCAATAGTCCTTTATTTGGGCACGGGAACCTTTCCAGTAATAGTAGCGTGAGACTAACTCTAAAGTTTTCTCTGCACCACCATGACCAGCCAGCGTGCTGTTGTGGTATAGTGAAATAATGTCCTGACGGAGCTCCAGGTTCTCAGGCACATAGATTTTTCCATTGAGTTTACAAAGCCCATCTTCTTCAACCGTGAACCCTGCAAGGGTCGTTTCCTTTAATTTAAATTGTGCGTTCCTGATGCGTTCCAAGATCTTCTGCTCTTCGCCGTGGACATAAGAGACTTCGTTTGTGGCGTGTATGTGCTCAGCGGGAATTACCGTGACTCCTTTATTATCATTCTCAACACCAATTGTGTGGTCTTCGTGGTGTGAGAGAGTGTCGGCTTTTCCCATAGAAGCTCCTGGCTTCTGTACTAACTCGTAATTGAATTGGGAGAGGAACTGTGCCCATCTCGCTTGTCGGCCATTCAAATCTTGAGTTTTCATAAAGTATTGCAAATTGGCGTGATCTGTCCACACCTTGAATTTCTTTGGTTGCCCTTCGAGATGGTGTTGCCATTGCTCTAATGCTTGAATGATGGCCAGCATCTCTTTATCGGCAATTGAATAATTACGTTGCTCTGGTGTCATGGAATGTGATGAGAAGGCAACCGGATGCCATTTCCCTTCCTTTTCAATAGATAAGATGGCACCTGTAGGAAAATCAGATGCGTCGCATTCCACGTGATATTGAGCATCGTCTTCTGGGTAAGTGAGAATAGGGGCCGTCGAAAATCGTCCCTTCAGCGTATCAAACACATTTTGTTCCTTTTGTGTCCACGTCCAAGTGTGGTCCTTTTTTGTGAGATCGTTCATTGGTTGTGACATTACGGAGAAGTCCTTAATAAAGCGGCGATAGAAATTCGCCAAACCCAAAAAGCTTCGCACACCTTTTACGTTCGTGGGCATGGGCCATTTCTGAATGGCTTTAACTTTATCTTGTTCCATTTCGATTCCATTTCGGATACGATCATTCTGAGGAAATCTACTTTCTTGGCATGGAATGTGCACTTTTCAGGTTTAATAAACAGGTCGTGATCCTGTAGCCACTTTAGTACCTCAAGTACTATTTTATTATGATCTTCTTTGTTCTCCATCTTTGTGAAAACCAAGATGTTGTCAATATAAATAATAACAACTCCTTCCATATCGGCAAAGATGTCGTTCATCATGGCTTGAAAGGTAGTGGGTGAATTGGTCTGCCCGAAATACATCACTAGTGGTTCAAAACTGCCACGGTGACAGACGAAGGCTCCTTTCCATTTGTCTCCTTCTTTGATGCGTACGTTATTGTATCTCCATTTTGGTAAACATCTTTGCACCCTTCAATCGATCCACCAGTTGGGAGATAAGGGGGAGCAGGTAGTTGTTCTTAACCGTCCATTCATTTAAATAACGGTAATCCTGTACCATTCTTTTCTTGCCATCTTTCTTAGGAATAAAGAAGACAGGTGACGTTTGCGGTGATTTGGAGGGGCGGATATACCCTTTACGTAACTGATTGTCCATGAAGTCTGAGACTTCCTTTTGTTCTTCTGTGGACATTGGGTGAAGCTTTCCTTTTCAGGGTACATAGCCTTCCTTCATATCAATCACATGGTTCCAAGGTTTCCTTTCGGGCATACGCTCCAAATTCTTTTTGGAAAATACATCGAGGAACTTGTGGAATTCCTTGGGAACCATTTGTTCAACCATCAACTCTACTTTGGGAGTGCTCAGCTGCTCGACCTTCCTTAAACGGCAATATATATACGGCATATCGTTGATCTCCTTCTCTTCTAAGGTTCTGATGAACACTGGTCTGTCCAATAACATAACATATAACATGAATGTGGGCATCTTGTGAGTTTGACGGCGCCTGTCTGCCAGTCTATCTCAGGGTTGTGCTTACTAAGCCATGTGTATCCAAGAATGATCGGGTTCTTTCCTAGATCAGTTACTTCAGCTGTGAGCTTCTCTCGGTGGCTGTCAAAGTCTATTATTATTTCAGCCGAGTGAGTGATGTCTCCTGCTGAGTTCTTGGTTCCATCCATGTTGAAGACGGGTATG
>JBBPMQ010000671.1:0-11868 GCA_038090375.1 Boletus rubroflammeus | reverse complement strand
ACCAAGTGTCCGTATTGAAGGAATGTCCTGTATAGACGATGTGAATGCATAGGGGAAGAGGTCGCGTGATCTAGTCACATGAGCGTGGAAAGAACGGGATGTCACGTGATCCGAGTCACGTGATTCCGATAAGATAAGATCAGAGAACTTAGCCGTATAACCTGTTACGACCATAACAGCACCACAGGCAGTAGCAGATTTCCACTGCCTCAACCCTTCTGCACCATGGAAACTTAGGAATCACCATTGGACAATTCATTACTTTATTCTCCCCTTATGAAAATTTCACTGTTGGGAACTCTGAAAGAACTTGTCTGGAATACGAGTCCTAAAGAGGGGGTAGTGTTATGAATTATCTTATTTTACACTTTCATCAAACACATGATCATAAAGTCACATGACCAGTCACGTGACTGGATTGTACACCGAACATGTGCTATTAATTACTATTATGATTCATTATGGTGCCCCTATCTTTTTCCCCTTTTCTTGACCTGTTTTACATACTTCCCTTGCCCTTCGCTCTCCTCAGAACCCCTGCAACCTCTCTATCCATCAACCTCTATCCTTGCCCTCTCTGAGGATCTCTCATCACTGTGTCTATGTTGCTGTTCCCCACCCATCATCCACGTGTCTCATGTGGTTCTCTTCCGCCTTCCCCTGCACCCACATGGCCATCACTCTGTCTGTCCTTCTATTAACCCCGATGCTTCTTCTCTTCTGTTCCCCTTTCGTCTTGCTCCTAATCCACATGTCTCTCTGCCCTCTTGTGATCTATTCTGAGTTCCCCATACTTGCCCTGAACTTGCTTAGTCATCATGCTCATTCTATTATATACATAAATCCTGCTCTCTCTTTTTCTTGATCCCTAGCTTAGTCTTACTTGATTCTCCCCCCAAGTAACCACTTGTCCCCTCGTACTAGCCCTGTACTTGTGTCATCACCTATACAAATACATCTTCTCTTCCCTCCTCTTGCGGTCCTCATCCTACCTTTGAGTGGATGCTCCTTGATCACCTTTGAGCCCAATCTTGGACGACTATCTCTGTCCTCCGGCTTTCCTCCTTATCTCCCCTCAACTCGTAGTGGGTCATGTCTGAGCCATACTTTGCTCCTATCTCTGTGCCTAGGAATCCCCTAGTCCCCAGCCTACTATCTGAGAAACCCTCAGTTCCTTGTCCCTCATCTAGGAAGCCCCTAGTCAAACCATTGAACTTTGAAGCCTAGACCCTATCAAGTCTATGCTTGCCTCTACCCAGGTTGATCGTAACAATTACCATTACTTCTTTTCTTCTTTCTCTCAGCACCAAGAAGCATCTTTCACAGATGCTTCCTTTCATTACCTTTTTTAAAAAATCCTTGTTTATTGTCTGATGAGGCGGTGCCTCTTGCTGGACAGTACATGCGGGTAAACTAGTGGTCGTGTAGGTCTGTGTATGGCAGGGCTTTCACTATCTCTGTGAGATTGGTGGTTGTTGGGGCTGTAGGGATATGCTATATGTGGGTAGTCTGTCGAGGTGTGGTGTGTGGCAGTATGTATAGTAGATTGTTGGAATCCTTGATTGTACACTCCCTTTTCGTACTTAGAACATTGTGCCACATTGTGGCGCATTGTTGTTGTTGTTATTTGTTTGTTGTTCGCTCCTACAGTAGTCGGAGTCCACTGTCTTCCCCTTCCTCCAGTTTCTGACAGTGGACTCCAGGTATTTCGCATTTTATATTACTTGCAATAAGTTTCTGACAGTGGACTCCAGCTGTGAGATTCCAGCTGTTTAACATAGATGTGGGAGCAGAAGTGACTGAACCACATAGGCAGTGGTTTGGGAATTATCTCTCATCTCTATCTTTTGGGGGGGTAAGATTGCCGAAGGTTTCCATTAGTCGTCCCGTTGTGTGTAGGTAGTGTAGCATGAATCTAATGCACTTAGGATCACTGAGGAGCGCCGCCAAATCCCTCGCCAAATCTTTCACTTTTCCTCTCAGCCATGCCCTTTGTGGTTCATATTGTTGGCAATCTAGTAATAGATGTGCCACAGTGTTATAGTGGTGGTCATTGCACTTTGGGCAAAGTGGGGATGGGACTTTTTTGATGCAATGTAGATGCTTGTTGAGCAGGATGTGGCCCAAGCGCAGCTGGAAGAGTGCTGTGGCTTGGTTTTTTGGAAGCTTGTTGACTGTTTGAGGAATTTGCCTGACAGGAGGGATGGGTCAATAGTGATAGCATGAATGAAGTGGGGAGAGGTAGAGAATGTCTCTTTACTACACGTTTTCGTTTGCGCCATAGTTTGTTGCTTTGCTGTGGATTTACTTCTTGGTAGGAGTTTGTAGATGCCCTGGGGCCCTCGTAACTGCTGTGGGAGGTGGTGGTATGGTAATGAGTTACCTTTCGCTGCAGTTTTCACGTGGGCATCGGCTTCTTCATTGCCTGGTTGTCCACAATGATGAATACTGACTCACAGTATGGGGCTTGTTTGATGAGGTGGGCTGCTAGTATGAGGCCGACAAGCTTGCCTTCATACAATGTGTGATCTTTGTCAGAACCAAGATCGAAACAGAGATTTTTAATGGTGGTGCTGTTATGTCTGAGCACTGTGGCTCCTACTATTTTTCTGTCTATTCCTGATGCGTCCGAGTAAATGCACAAGTCTTCGCTCAGTTCCGCTGTGATGTCTTGGAGGGTTGCGACTGCTGGGTCATCTTTGATGTCTACAATAATGTGGGGGGTCCATTTTGGGTCTTTTCAGGTTGGGGTGATTGTCTCAAAGTTCCTTCGGTCGAATTTGAATGACTCCTGGAGGCGGTGAAGGGGGATTTGTGGTGCTTGTGTCCTTGTACTGTGTCGATGGCAGCTTTTTGTAGAGGGTGGGTGGTTGGGAGTGTGGTGAGGCGGAGGGCTGCTTGGCTGCAGTGTTTGTGGATGAGTAGGGTGATGGAAAGGAGGTTAGCGTGGGCAAAGAGAATATCTGATGCGGTAGATCTCATCCCGCCTATAATTTGAAGGGCGGCTATGTGTTGGATTGTTTCTAGCCTCTTACCGAAGCCACAGGCTCCCCAACCTCTGGTTTTGGGGCTACATCCTTTGTTTAGGAGGGTGGTGCCTCATACCTTGACCGTGTATAGGGCTTTTTGGATGGTTACTCCTTCGTATAGCTTTTTAATTAGGGCAGGGCAGGTGCCTTTGCCTTTGCTATGCATTTGCACACAAGAGTGTACTTTGTGCCTTTGGCGATTGCATATGCGGCATGTTCTGTGAACTGGAGCTCGTGGTCAATGATGATGCCTAGGAACTTGTATGTGGTGGAGGGGTTGATAATGTGGTTGCTGATGGTGATGGGTGGGTGATTCGTTGGGATCATTTTGCTTTTGTTGTTGGGATCTTGAATTTTTGTGCGTGATGCGCAGAGTAAGGCTGTTTTGTCAAGTTCGAATTCTGCGTGATGAGAGGTGCTCCACTCTAGTGTGCCGTCGTTACCTTCCATCATTTTAACTAGCATGGTGTTGGCATCCTCAAAGGATTTGCCTCTTGTGGCGAATGCAGTGTCATCAATGAATCCTAGACTGTGTTTGTTTTTCTGGCTTTTGCTTATGTTGATGAGGTTGGCATTGTAGAAGAGGAACACAATTGGTGAAAGTGGGCATCCTTGGTCGGGACCTATTGGAATGTCGAAGGGGTCAGATGTGAAATCATCAAAGATGAGAGAAGTGTGCCTGCTGTCTAAACGGCGGCAATACCAGTCGGTGTATTCATTCGGAATGCCTCTTTTGCACATGTTGTGTATGAGTGTGTCTATGACGACATTGGAGAAGGCAGCTTTGACATCTAGGAATAGTAGGGATACAAATTTGTCAATTGGATGGGCCCATGCATTGTGGATGAATTTCATTAATAGTAGGATGGAGTCTACCATAGATCTACCCAGGCGTCCTCCAAAGTGGGTTTCAGGGAGTAGATTGTATCCTTCTGCAATGAAGACAATGTTGTCCGCAACACACAATGAGAGGATTTTGGCCATTGTGTCGAGGAAAGCGATGGGTCTGTATGCTTTTGGGGCTGAGTAGTCCGGTCTGGTAGGTTTTTTGAGGACTATTGTTGACGATGGCTTCCATTCCTCTGGGTAGAAGTCAAAGTCGAATGTGGCTCTGAAGATGGGGCCTAAATGCAGTGTTAGTATGTCAGTGCAGTTAGTGAAAGCGGCATTGCAAATCCCATTTGGGCCTGGTGCTTTGTAAGGGGATAGGCGGTTGATAGCACAGGTGATTTGGTCGTTGGTGATGTTTGCAAATAAATGGGCTGGTTCTGGATAAGTGACATCATCATGGTTGGTGGTGGTGGTTGGTTGTGGTTTGAAGAAGATTTCATATAGGACTTTGCTTTTGGTTGCATTGGTTTGGTCGCTGGGTAGGTCATCGGTGTTTTTGCGGCATAAGGTGGGGATGCGTGAGATAAAGTGGTCAGATGGTTCATCTGTGAGGTGAGCTTGCCAAATGCTACTGGAGTTGAGATCATCTAGATAGTCGTTCCAATGGTCTGTTTTTGCTTTCTCTAGTCTCTTTGCAAATTTGGTGCAGGCTTTGAGGTGTTTGTTGTGGATGGGGTGTATGCGTTCTTGCCCTTTTTTCTTGGCTTTTTTGGCCAGATGGTGTAGATCTCTCTTTTCGGATTTGAGTTCTTGTGACCACCATCTTTTTGTATACAGTGTTACTTTGACCAGGGGGATGTCGTGTTCGATGGTGGATTGCAATGCATTGACGAGTTCTTGGAGGCATTGAGTGGCATTTTGGGCTGATGTAATGGTGTTCGCATGCTGTGTGATTTCTGAGAGGTTAGATGCCAGACGATTCCAGAACTTTTCCCAGTTTAAGTTTCTGTATGTTGGGGGGTTGGTGAGTTCAGGGGTTAGCTCTAGCTCTATGAGAATGGGAAAATGGTCAGAGTTGGCAGGACGAAGGGTTTCATCTGTTGTGCATACGGAGAATGTTTCTGCTATGTTGGATGACATGAATGTGTTGTCTGGGCATGTAAGGTTGCCAGTGGAGTTGGCTACTAAGGTTGGGATGCCTTCAGGGAGGGTCATGATGAGGTTGTATGTGGCGATGAGGTCGAGGAGTGGTTGCACTGCTCTGAGGTTTGCTTGAGTGAAGAGGTGGTGATTTCTTGGGTCATCCCAGAGGGGGTGGTGTCTGTTAAAGTTGCCTAGGAGAATGATGCCAGTGGTTTCGTCCTAGTTGTTGGCATCACGTTGCCTTTGTTCAAAGTGGTTTTGGAATAGAACAAGAGTGTCTTGCATTGTACACATTATATACATGGAGCTTTCCCCAGGGCCCCAATAGTTCTATTGTGGTGATGTTGGGCAAGTTAATGGGAATGGTTTTTCCAGTGGTCTTTGAATAGTCCTTTGTTGACGAGTAGCACAGATCTTGTGTGGGTGGTGTTGTCCGTGTTGTGATGGATGGGGTAGACCACATTCCAGTGGAGGTTTGCTATGGTGAGGTTGACTTTGTTTATCGACGGTTCTTGAATGGCAGCAATATCGTATTTTTGGGGGTTTAGGAAGTGTAGGAAGTGTTGTTGGGCAGTGTTGGACTTGTTGAGGTTTTGTTGCCAAATATTGATGCATGTTCATTGGGGGTTGTTGTTGGTAGGGTTGTTATTCATGTTGACCAGTAGTGAAATTCATCATCAATGGGGTGGCTGGGGGAGTATCCACTTGTGTTTGAGGGGGAGAGGGTGGGGTTATGGGGAAGGTTGGTTGGGTTGGGTCTTTGAGGGCGGGCCATGGCTGTAAAGGAGGAATGATGTGATTGCAAGGATGTGGCGGTGGTGGTGGCAAGTGAGAGGGAGTGATAGCGGGTGGTGGTTGAGGTTCTGTGGTAGTTGAGTTATTGTGGCGGTCATTGTTCCATCCACTGAAGTCAATTAGGTGGGTTTGGGTTTGGGTGAGGTGGTTGATACCTCTGTGTTCATGGTAGGGTTGGGAATGGGGTTGGTGTTGTTGAGTTGTCAGCGGTCTAGGGTAGTGTTCTTTGCAAGGCGGTGGTGGTTGGGCGCGGTAGTTTGTCTGTGGGATTCTGGGAGGGAGGTAGGAGAGAGGTGGGGAGGATTGTAGTCAGGCGCTGGAGGAGGGAGGTCTGTCATTTCAATTGTGGTCCATGAGGGCAGGTCGTCTATCTGGGGGAAATACTTGTATTTTGATGATTTGCTACGTTTTTGGATTCTGTCCCTCGCTTTGGTGAACTCTGGACATGTGCAGTCTCACGATGCATGACCCTTCATGTTGCAGTTTACACAGTGTAATTGGCGGGCTCTGTGGTGATGCATTCGTTGGTGGGGTGGTTGTGCTCGCCACACATTCTGCAGATTGCAGGTTTGGGGCAGGTGCATATGGTGTGGGAGGGAGTGGTGATTTCCTGACAACCATAGCATTTGTGGAGTTCCGGTAGCTGTCTGTGCATGGAGATCCTCCGTCCTTCTATGATGAGGCCGGTGCGGATGGCAATGTTGGTGTCCTCATTGTTGCGTAGAGATATAATGGCATGTGCCACTTTCTGGTTGGACTTTCTATGGGCAGGGTTTTTGACCCACTTGATGCTGTCTATCATTTCGTCAGATATGTTGGAATTTTTCTCAATTTGATGGATCGTGATTGGGTTGGACAGGTTTAGGGAGATGGGGATGAATTCTGCAAGGAGCTTGTTGGAAAGATGGTGTATGAAGGCGTCGGTGTCAAAAGTGGCAAGGAAGGGGGATAGGTTGGTTGGGTTTTTCAGCCAAGTGGCATTGGCCGGTGGGTTGATTTCTAGCTTGACAGTGTTTTCATTTACCTTCCTGGCGCTCATAAAGGTCAATTCTTCTGGGAGGTCGCAGCAAAATTTGAGAGTGAGGTTGGCTTTGGCTACGAGCTCTTTTTTGGATAGGGTTTTGGTGCTTTCTGACATGGTTCTGATTGTGATAATGCATTTCTGGGCTGTGCTTCTTGCAAGCACTTCGGTGTGGTCTGGTGGGACATTGATTTTTACTGTGTCTACATAGGACGACTCAGTGTAAGCTAGAGCCTGTGCAGGAGCATATATGGGGAGTGGCAGTGCGAATAGATTTGATGCAGCTTTCCATGGTCTTTGTGGATGTGGTTATCACATCCTTTAACTCTGATGTGAGAGCAGTTAGATTGCGTATTTGAGCGCCATTTATGGCTTCGAGCCGGTCGTTAGGTCTGAAGTTGGAGGTGGCTGGGGTCCATTTGTTGTGGTGAGGTTTATGGGAGCGTAGTGTAGTAGGGTGATGATGGGTATGAGGATTTCTGTTTGTAGAGCAGATACGTTGAGGGCTGCGAGTGAGGATGTTGGCGATTGGGGTGATTGGGGTGATATTGTCATTGGGTATGTTGGCTCCATGGCTTGTTAGCGTGGTATGGGTGGCATGAAGATTGTTGATGGGGTTGCCCGAGCCCAGGCTGAGGATTATTTCATTTCTGTTTTTGTTTTGGAATATAAATTGTTTTAGATTTCTTTTGGCAGCTGGGTGTTGGGATGTGGTTGGGGCCCTAAGGTAGCCCCCTGCTGGGCTGGACATGGTGTGATGGGTTTTAAGGGCTGGGAAGAGATTGGTGGTATTTCAGTTTTCTGGTGTCTTCTGTCTTCTTGGGCGATGTTCTAGTTTATTATCATACTTAGCCTTATGCTCACAAACACAGCTTGGTCTGTGCGCACAGTGCTCCTTACAGGTATATAGGCTAGACACATTGTGACTGCTATGGCAGTCTAATCCACTTGTTCCTTCTGCCCTAACATGCAGTCAGTTCTAAGGGTTCCACTCACTTCCTCCCTCATTTCCCTCATCCTGTGGGACACTCATATTGGTCATCATTGGCATATGAGTTAGCATATCTGCTTAACATGGGCTCAGGAGTAAACAGGTGTGCACCATTCAACTACATCCTAAGTTAGACATATTGGTCATAGACCTAAACTTGTTACAGATTGTAAACAAGGAAGTTGGCAAATTTCTACAGATCTTCAGCTTTGATAAGCAAGAAGCATGAGTTGATTGGCTTGCCATCGCCCAATTCTCAATCAATAATAAAAAGCATACACCAACTAAGAAAACACCATTTGAAGTCACTCAGTCATATGAAATCTTGCATGGGTATAGAACCCCTATCCTTGAATAGTGCACCAGCAGTGCAAGTATTCATAAAGGATATGCAGGAGACCATAGATGATGTAAATAAAAACATACAGAAAGCCTAAGACAAAATGAAAAAAACAAGCTAATACCAAGAGATTGGCACCACCCTCTTATGTTATTGGCAAGCAAGTCTGGCTTTCAACAGAAAACCTGCAGTTGACCCACACTTTTAAGAAATTATTGGAGAAATGGCTTGGCCCATTTTAGATTCTCCAAGTTATGCCCAACACTATAAAATTTAAACTACTGAGATCTATGCAGATCCACCCAGTTGTGAATGTCTCAGGGCTTCCTGATAAGGTCTGGGGCTTTTTCCAGTATTTGAGGTTCTTGTGATCTGTCCAGATCTTGAAGTGTTCTCTACCGATGAGGTAATGTTGGTATTCTTCTAAAGCCCTAATGACCACCAAAAGTTCTTTGTCATAAATATTGTAATTCCACTCAGTGGAATCAAAAGAGTGAGAAGAGAAGATGCAAGGATGCCAGTGTCCATTGTTACACTTTACTGAGGGAACTGCTCCAGTAGCAATATCAGATGCATCAGTTTCCAGACACATTTCTTGATCCCAAGGTAAGCCAGGAGAGGGGTTTCCCTGAATTTGTTTTTCAGCATAACAAACACTTCTTGGTACTTTGTTCCCCATGTGAATGGAACATCTTTCTTGGTAAGATCGTTTAGGGATTGTGCAATATTGGCAAAACCTTCTATGAACCACTGATAGAAGTTGGTGAGCCCTAAGAAGCCTTTAACCATGTTCAGCTCTGGCCATTCTCTGATGGCAGAAACCTTCAAGGGACATATTCATTGAAATGTTGTCTTTTCCTACAATCATTCCCAAGAAGTCAACTCCTGGGACTGAGAATGTGCATTTCTCTGGTTTGATGAAGAGAGTATTTTCTTGTAGTCTTTTCAGAACTTCCAACACTATTTTTTGGTGTTCTGCTTTGTTGTCCATTTTGGTAAATACTAATATGTTGTCAATGTAAACAACAACAATGCCATCCATGTCAGCAGATATGTCATTAACCATCACTTGGATGGTCACAGGAGAGTTGCATAATTTGAAGAACATGACCTGGGGTTCAAATGATCCATGGAAGCATGTGAAAGCAGCTTTCCATGCATCACCTTCCTTACAGTGGTTTCCAAAAGTATGTGGAAAACAGATTTTCGAAAGTCGCGCCTCAGAGACATCCGGGCAAGGACCCCGGAAGTAGCTGACTGTAGCTGAATAAGCGTGGTTAGTTTTCCCCCTCACAACCATCCATGCCTGGGTGCCACCGCGTTGTATCTCCCAATGTCAAAGCCCACATCCCCCTCTTGTATCATGATAACTATGATGTCCAACAGATCTGTCAGATACTCGGCGTCAAGAAGTTGCTTGTTTACAACACGCTGTCTTTGTATTCAAGATATGGAACTGTAACCAACCCGCGCAAATACTCTTGTGCTACTGGACGCCCTCGAGTACTCACATCACTGGACATTGCTTTTATCTTTACCATCATTCGGCATCGGAAAACCATTTATCTCGATGAACTTCAAAGTAAGCTCTGGGCTAAGCATCATAAAAACGTTACGTTCTCTACACTTCTTTGAACACTCAAGCGGCTTTCAATTAGTCGAAAGATTGTTTCCTCTCCTGCCATGGAGTGGAACGAGATGATGCGCGCACTTTATATGAACCGCATCGCTGCGGAAGTGCCAGATCTGAATATGCCCATATTCATTGATGAAGCTGCAAAAGATAAATGAACATCCTCCCGCCTATACAGGTGGTCAATGAGAGGAGTTCGTTGCCATGTCAGGAAGTGCTTCGTACGTGGCACAAGATACTCAATCATTCCTGCCATCACTCTCAATGGCATCATCGCATACGACATTATTGAGGGACTGGTCGATGGTAAGCGGTTTTTGAGTTTCTTGAAAGAACATGTGGTGCGTCAACTATGATTCTATGTGTATTTTTATTGACGTGTCTTCGGTACAGATGCCCTTCACCACCCCGTATCCTGGTCCCGCAGTGTACTTGTTATGGACAATTGCTGCATCCACAAAAGCGAGGAAATCTGTGCGCTGATTGAAGACATGAATCGTATGTCAGCAATACCTCGTTCTTCATGCGCTAACTATCACCAGGTTGCAAACTCATTTACCTGCCTCCTTACTCCCCCAACTACAACCCAATCGAACAAGCATTTTCCACAATCAAGGCACATTTGCGGCGCCACTGTGATGATTTCTCGATGACTGCGATCGCTCACGCTTGTCAGAATATCACCCCTGATAAGGCAGAAGGGTATTTTAGAGCATCAGGTTACATTGTGTAGTGTATTGTATCATCCCAGATCTGCTGTATCGTCCGTCGTGCTGTCCATCGTGCTGTCTGTCGTGCTGTCTATTGTATTGTTTGTCATGTTGTCTTGTCCATGTCATATTTTATCCGTGATAGCAATAGACATGTGATGGCAAACACAACTAATGAGGTGGGCTAACGAGGTGGGTACAACTGTGCTAGGCCAACGATGTAAAAAAACTATCCTCTGCATCCTCCTCAGCGTCTTCACAAACAATGTATCCCTTTGGAATGGGGAGCCAAACACCGTGATCTATCGACTGGTACCAGAGATCATAGTCTTTTGGCCCATCATCATCTCTGGAAACCATCGGAGATGCGGCAAAACAACAGCCACCACCCTCGTGATACTTCTTCTCATATGCAATCCTTTTCTGGGGTGGGCGGGTAGGTGACTTCGATTTGCCCGCTACACTCTGACCAGTATTGCTGCGCTTTTGCTTTGCATCGGGGCCATTCCACCAGACCATACTTCCCTTTTTCAGACAGATTATGTCGCCAGTTGGAATCCCAGCCTCCAAAAGAATCTTGTCATTGATTTCGGCGAGAATATCAGGGCCAATGTGTTGTGCAGCAAGCTTCCGCTCGTACACAGCGGCATTAGGAACGCCGAGGTCAGTTTCAGCATATCGGAGAAAGCGTGAGAGCTGGGATGGGGATGGAAAAGGAGGCGGGTTTGGTGGTCTTTCCGAGATACGATGAATGGGTGTAGTTGGAGGCTGAGCAGATGGACTATGGGACCTGGACTGAGGAACTGGGGCGGCTGAGGTGGACAGACTATGGGGCTTGGACTGAGGAAGTAGGCCGGAATTGGTTAGCATCTGAAGGAGAAGAATCGAGGTAAGCGAGCTGACATCCGGCATGGGACTCGGAGGTGGTACAGGCTGTGAAGGAGTCGGCACCTGTGCCTGCGTGCCAGGTGCAGGAACGGCGCTTTGTTGGCAATGTCGAACGAGGGTATATTTGGTGGCATGTTCAATGTGGCCTGCCCCTCCTCCTATAGGCTAATTAGAATTCTTTGGTGCGCCATGCAACGTTACAAAGTCCATACCAAAGCACGCGCCCAATCAAGCAACATAGCGGGAGTGAGCTGGATGGCAACACCTGATGGACCGATATATGTGACGGGAGTTTTTCGACGTGCTTCATGTCGACGAGGATCTTTGTTGTGCCAGAGTCACTGGCAGTGTCGACAATTTTTTGGACCATCTCCTTGTAGTCCAACTCATTGTCGACATCCATTGCCTCACTTGCGCACTGGCTAGAAATTGTTTCGTCAGGTTGGGCAATTGGAAATGTTGGGAAGTCTTACCTCTTTGTTTTCGG
>JBBPMQ010000670.1:0-11873 GCA_038090375.1 Boletus rubroflammeus | reverse complement strand
CAACTGGTTGATGAAGGCCAGATTGCACCCACTTTTGTCCCAACTGCTGATATGCCTGCTGATCTGCTCACCAAACCATTGGCTCGAGTTAAGGTGCAGCAGTTCCGCCAGATGCTGGGCATTGCACCGATTGGGGAGAAGTAGAGTTGCACAATCAGGGGGGAGTGTTGGAATCCTTGATTGTACACTCCCTTTTCGTACTTAGAACATTGTTGTTCGCTCCTACAGTAGTCGGAGTCCACTGTCTTCCCTTTCCTCCAGTTTCTGACAATGGACTCCAGGTATTTCGCATTTTATATTACTTGCAATATAGTTTCTGACAGTGGACTCCAGCTGTGAGATTCCAGCTGTTTAACACTACCCTTACAATGATTGATGTTACTTTCCCTCTTGGACCAGGTCATTAGTTCTTGTCCATGTTCATCCAGCTGTGTAACATGTTACATTGCTGACACTCTGACATTTATTCTCTATAAGACCTACAGTTATAAAGGGTATATAAGGCCATATCATATCTACTTGCTATTATTTCTAATATACAACTTGGTTATCTTGACAAGGTACTATAAGCCCTTATAAGAAATTCTAGATTCTCGTGATGCTAGCAACAGTAGAGGCAGAGATCATCTCAATCTGCTGGATCCCAGGCCACATCGGCATCCCAGGAAACGAGGCAGTGGACGTAGTGGCAAAGGAAGCCAGCCCCACTGAATTCCTTACCAAGACACTGAAATGGAGGGGTACCATCATCACCCTGCCCAAAAGCAAGTCAGTGGTGGCAAGAACCTTTGCAGTGCACACCAAAACAATGTGAAATATAATCTCCACCACCTCTCCACATGCCCCACTAGCGAAGAAAACTAACCCGTCACTACCATCCAAACTCTTCTTATAGCTATGACTCCCCCAAATGCTATGCATCCACCACACACTGGACATGTCCCACTCAACCAACACCTCCACTGGATCACAAAGTCAGACACACCCAAATGCCAGCACAGCCCCATGCTGGGATGAAACGATGCCCCACTACCTCCTTGAGTGCCCACACTATGCAGAACTACACTGTCCACTGCAGCATAAGATCCACTACAAGGTGCGCAACATCTCATCCCTACTCACCAACCCCCTTTGCATAAAACACACACTTGCCTTCATACACACCACACAGTGATTCACACTGACCCATGGTGATCTAATCCTGCCACAGGACAAAGACAAGTAACTGCACCTGCAACACACTGCACCTCTCCCTACAGCAGATTTCCTCGAACAGAACCACCCACGAATCACTACCCCCCCCCCCCCCCCCCCCCCCCCCCCCCCCCCCCCCTAACACTCTACCTTACTTCCCATACTATTTGTGATCAAGACCCTTTACATAGTCTATTTACATGCACTCCACCTGCTCCACCCTCCAGGGACTCGGAGCCAATACATGAGCTTCAACACAAATGGCTCTCCGATTACTTAGTTATGCCACATGTACAGTCTACCATGGGGATTTTTCCTGATGGACCACAAATGAGAATACAAAAAAAAAGCCATTGCCAAGCTAACTGGTGTCAGCCCTTCTGCAATATCAAGGCTTTGCTCCAAGCATCATTCTGGGTTTCTTAAGGCCATTGAAGGTCATCCTTCCAACATTTGTCATGACCAATATCTTATCACATCTGGCAGAGCTGAAAATGCTGTTCAAGTGACCAAAGCACTCACCAATATCATCAACAAGCCCCTCTCTGCCAATACTGTTGAAGAAGGCTGGCATGAAGGCTGTGGTAAAGTCAAAATGCCCCCTTCTCTCTGCTGGATGTCACAAGGCTCGCTTGAACTTTGCCTATGCCCACAAGAATTGGACTATGGAAGACTAGAAGGAGGTGATATGGTCTGATGAGACCAAAATCAATCGCCTAGGGTCAGATGGGCATAAATGGGCATGGAAAAGGGGCAGGTGAGGGGCTTAGTGATAGGCTGGTAAACATAACCCTCCAGTTTGGAGGAGGTTCTTTGATGATGTGGGGCTGTAAGACTTGGGAGGGAGTTGGCTTTGTTACCAAGATTGATGGTAGGATGGATGGGGACTCTACCTTCAGATTTTGAAGGATGAGCTCCAGCAAACCCTGGAGTATATGGTCTTAACTCTACTGACATCATTTTTCAGCAGGACAATGACCCAAAGCATACCTGCAGGAAGGTCAAGCACCAGAGCAAAGGAAGGCCATATCAAATATCCTATTTATTTCAAAAGTGAAAAAACCCTTTCCATGGTATTGCTGTTTCAAATTGACCATATCTCCATGGTGTGTAAACCAAATCACACGACCTCAGGGAAATTATGTAGCCAGGGGTATGTACTATTTATGGCTCCACTAAAGCCAAGCGAAATTTCCACACTGTTTGGTGGTGCTTAGTATGGAAAGTGTTTTTGGAGTCACTGTATGTCTAAAAAGTGCCAAACATAAGTTGAACATATGCATATGTGAAGATTGAGAAGGTCAGGGAAAGGTAAAAGTGAATGTGAATGTGATGACCAGGGTTCTACTATCATTTGGTATGTAATTCTGGTTCCTGATTCTTTGATTGGAAGTACAGGCTGTATGTCTAAAAAGCACTGCTGAATCTATGTCAAACTTATGCTGAACATGTGCTGAATATTGAGATGAATGATGAAGGTCAGGGAAAGGTGAATGTGAATGTGAATGTGATGACCAGATTCAACCAGGACCAGGAAAATGGAGGGAACAAAGGGAATGCCAAGGGAGATATGGAAGTGGATAATGTTGCAAGTCCTGAGGTTTAAATTTGCCAGCCAGGGGCACGTTCATTGGCTTCATCCGAGTGCATCGTTTGCATCGGGTGCAATAGTGCATGGGAACCTTCCCAGTAATAGTAGTGTGAGACTAACTCTAAAGTCTTCTCTGCACCACCATGATCAGCCAGCATGCTGTCGTGGTCAAGTGAAATAATGTCCTGACGGAGTTCCAGGTCCTCAGGCACATAGATTTTGCCATTTAATTTACAAAGTTCATCTTCTTTGACTTCGAACCCATTAAGGGTCATTTCTTTTAATTTAGACTGCATTCCTGACATGTTCTAAGATTTTCTGCTCTTCGCCATGTATGTAAGAGACTTCATTTGTTGCACATATGTGCTCGGCGGGGATTACCGTGACTCCTTTGTTGTTATTCTCAACACTGACTGCATGGTCTTCGCGGCGTGAGAGAGCATTGGCTTTTCCCATAGAAGCACCTGGCTTCCATACTAACTCATAGTCGAACCAGCATCTCTTTATCGGCAATCAAATAATTACGTTGTTCCGGTGTCATGGAATATGACAAGAAGGCAACTGGATGCCATTTCCCTTCCTTTTCAATAGATAAGATGGCGCCCACAGCGAAGTCAGATGCGTCGCACTCTACACAATATTGAGCATCATCTTCAGGGTAAGCTAGTATAGGGGCCATTGAGAAGCATTCCTTCAGCATATCAAACACATTTTGTTCTTTTTGTGTCCACGTCCAAGTGTGGTCCTTGTTCGTAAGCTCATTCAATGGTCATGACATAATGGAGAAGTCCTTAATGAAGCGGCGATAGAAGTTTGCCAAACCCAAAAAGCTTCGCACACCTTTTATGTTTGTGGGTGTGGGCCATTCCTGAATGGCTTTAACTTTAACTTGTTCCATTCTCGGATATGATCATTCTGAGGAAATCTACTTTCTTGGCACGGAACGTGCACTTTTCGGGTTTAATAAACAGGTCGTGTTCCTGTAACCGCTTTAGTACCTCAAGTACTATCTTGTCATGTTCTTCTTTGTTTTCCGTTTTTGTGAAGACCAAGATGTCGTCAATGTAAATAATTACAACTCCTTTCATGTCAGCAAAGATGTTGTTTATCATGGCTTGGAAGGTAGTGGCATTGGTCTGCCCAAAATACATCACCAGTGGTTTGAAGCTACCACAGTGACAGACAAATGCTCCTTTTCATTTGTCTCCTTCCTTGATGCGTACGTTATTGTATCCCCATCGTAAGTCCATTTTTGTAAACATCTTTGTGCCCTTCAATCGATCCACTAGCTGGGAGATAAGGGGGAGCAGATAATTCTTTATAGTCGATTCATTAAGATAATGGTAATCCTGTACCATTCTCTTCTTGCCGTCTTTCTTTGGAATAAAGAAGACCGGTGACGTTTGCGGTGATTTGGAGGGGTGGATATACCCTTTACATAATTGATCATCCATGAAGTCTGAGACTTCCTTTTGTTCTTCTGTGGACATTGGGTAAAGCTTTCCTTTTCGGGGTGCATAGCCTTCCTTCATATTGATCGTGTGGTCCCAAGGTTTCCTTTCAGGCATACGCTCTGAACTCTTTTTGGAAAACACATCAAGGAATTTATGGAATTCCTTGGGAATCATTTGTTCAACCATCAACTCCATTTTGGGAGTGCTCGGCTGCTCAACCTTCCTTAGATGGTGATATACATATGGCATATCATTGATTTCCTTTTCTTCTAAGGTTCTAATGAATACCGGTTGGTCAGATAACATATAACAAGAATGTGGGCATCTTGTGAGTTTGACAGCACCTGTCTGCCAGTCTATCTCGGGGTTATGCTTACTAAGCCACATGTATCCAAGAATGATCAGGTTCTTTCCCAGATTGGTAACTTCGGCTGTGAGCTTCTCTCGGTGGCCATCGTAGTCTATTATTATTTTGGCTGAGAGAGTAATGTCTCCTGCCAAGTTCTTGGTTCCATCCACATTGAAGACAGGTATGGATGGTGTGAGTGGCATAGTGGCAATGCTGTTTGCCTTTGCCCATGTGTTGTCCATAAAGATCCCATTAGCTCCACTGTCTAGGAGCACTTTGGTTTCTTTCATATTGTACTTGGTTGTAGCCGAAGCTACCTTTAGATCCAAGCTTATCTCTTTGTTCTGCTTGAGGGATCCGTTCCGGGATTTCATAAGGCGATGTAGGTAATAATTGTTTTGTAAATTTCTTGACCGAATTAAGCCTGCATTCACCTGCAGCGAGCTTACTTTTGTAAGTTTTTATCGTAAAAAGAAATAGAGGAGGTGTCAACACATGATTGAATGTCACTATTGTAATTTAGTGTCCTATCCTGGGAGTTGAAGAAATCTTCTTCTTCTTCTCCATATTTGATGTAAGGTAAGAGAGAAGAAAAACTATTAGTGGATGGTGAATTCTTGCGCTTTCCACTACTTTGTCCGTAGGCAGTCTGTTTTGTACCCCTTTCCTTTTCCCTTTCCAGCATCCGCAACAGCTGGTGACTCTTCAGACATATTCAAGCATACATGGCGATACTTGCTGCACTGCCTGCTATGCCCTCCCCCAAGAAAGTGGCAGTCTGCGCATTCATTGCACAGTTTCTTGCAGTCTTTAACCATGTGGTTACTGCTGCAATTGAAACACTTCATTTTATGTACTGCATCAATCTCCATTGGTTGGCCTTGTCTGCCGTAAGTACAGGCTGTGGAGGAGGACACATGTCCTTGATAATTTCCTTGTTGGGCGAAAGCCCGTGTTGCGTTTGATCGCAGTTGGAATGACTTGATCAAATTGGTGGTGTCTTTGATAATTTTTATGTAGGCATCGACACTTGTCTGTCGTTTTCCATTGATGAATATGTGTTTTATTACGTCCTCGCAGATATTTCGTTCAAGCAGATAAACCCCCATTGGGTCTCCACATTTGGCTTGCTCCCACTTGGTCAGGAACACCTCCATGCGATTCCGAGGTCCTTGGCAGAGACGAGTGAGTGCGTCTATCGCATTGTCGTTGTCAAGGCTGGGTTTGAATCAGCCGTCCAATAATTTCCACAATTCTTCATATGAAGGCCAGGTGTGAAGAGACCCATTCATATATTTGACGAGCTGGTTCCTGGCCCACATGCCAGCTCCATTTGTGAAATGGCTTGAGCTAGGGGCAATGTCTAGACAATACAAAACACAACAAAAGAGTAGAGATCAGCTAGCTCTGCTAGAGATCAAGGGAAAGGGTACTAAGCACTTTGCTTAGGAGGTTCTCAAGTCTTTGAATGGGAAAGTAGACTTGGGTTGCCAGGCTACTCCTTGGGGGTTTATATACTATAGTAAGGTTTGTACATGTTGTAGCTAGATCTACTAAATACTATTAAATATCTGAGTAGGAGGCATGGGAGGGTTATGCAATCCTGTGCATCAAATGGAAGAGAAGCATAACATGTGGATCAGGTGATAAAGAAGCATAGTAATGTGAAAGAGAAGGAGGGGACATAGCTTTGTGATATTAAATACATGCACATCAGATGAGGATGTGGCAGGATATGGGTACATGAGGTTCACATGAGGAATGTGAGATGGAAGCATAGTGGAGAGGTGAAAGTATGAAGGAACATAGCTTTGTGAATCTTGGAACAAAGATCCAAACACAAGGGGTTAGATCTGATCTAAGATCTAAGTGAAAGATGTGAAACATAAAGGAAAGGAATAAGATTAGATCGAGATTAGATAAGATCAAGTTGTCGAGGCTTGATATGAGCACCATAGTAGAGATAAGACTCTAGGGAAGTAAGATATGAATAGATAAAGGTGAAAGTTTCACCAAAATGTTGATAAGAGTGTCCTGGATTTGCTGGGATTTACAGAGTTGATTGCCCTTTTCTTTAGAAGATAAGATAAGGGAAGGAAAGAAAAATCAAAGCATAGAAGAAAGGAAGAAAGGCATAAAAATTGAAAATTGACCATGGATTAGCCTGTAATCCTTATGCTAGTGTAACAGTTTTTGTCTCTTTCGTCTGCTTTTACACCAATTTGTGAGAACACAGCAATATCAATGTCCTTTTCCATCACAAAAGTTTCATTGTTACTATTTATATATAGTTGGAGACAGATTTTCCAACTATTGTATCTATCGTAAGACCCATTGTACATTCCTGGGTCAAGGACAACTTTGACCTTTTTGGAGATTTTAACCTCCCTTGTTGTAGAGCTGCCTGCGCCTTGTGCAGCGGTCAGATCTGCCAGCGTTCTTTGCATGGCGAAGAGGGCGTCCTGCAGGGCAGAGATTTGCTCGGCCTGGGATGCCATTGTGGGTGATGACGGTGGGGAGTCGAGGTGGTTGTCTAATGGTTCCTTGATCTTGGAGTTGTCAGGGCTGTGCGACCTGAGGGACCACAGCTTGCCTTAGTGGGATGGGGTAAAGTTGGACTCCAGCGCTAGTACTTGCTCCCTTGTTCTTTCCACATCTTCACGGGAGATGTCATGTAGTGTGAGAAACGGGGTGTCAAACTGGATCTCTGATTGGATATAGTCGAGGATGTGGAGTCTCAAGACTTCTGCTTTGTTCGGCCCTTCGTAGGCATCGTTGGGATTGATCTCAGGTGTGAGTGCCTGGAGATCTACTTCAATCTCTTCTTCCTTTTTGGGGAAGAAAGGGATCATCCTTTGCAAAAGTGAAAACTTTGCGAGGATCTAAATCACTCTAGCAAAGACGAAATCGAGCCAATAGCCTTCTCGACTTTCATAAAGAAAAATATATGATTCCTAGTTCATGCAGGCACAAAATGCTCTTGCGCACGAATGTTGGACTAAGGTAACTAAGAGTAAACAAATGAGCCACACAAGGACTCGCAATGAATTGCAAAAGAAGTGAAGGGTTGTGGAGTGGTTTTTAAACCAATTAAGAGCGTGTGAGCTCACTCCTGTGCCGCCCTAGATAGCTAAGCACCTTCTCAGGATTATCTCCCGGGTATACATAAAAGAAATGTGCCAAGTGGCAAGTGAAGATAAAATCGTTTGAAGTCCCCAAAAGGCTAGGGTCCGCCTATATACCCTTAACACTGGGCGTAGCATATGAAGCAGTATAGAGTGAAGTGTCAGAAGTGATACAGTCAAGTTCTAATGTTGACGACCTCAAATCTAATAAAGACTTGGGACACTTCACACTAGGCTTGCTTTAGAGTTAAGAGAAACTTGTTAAGAGGGAATCCCAACAAGAACTTGACTAGAGTTCTTGGGGCGATAGATTCATACTATATATACTGTCTACATTGTTTGTACATATTTACCTACTGGTCCGTGTGTCCTGTAGATAAGGGCTAAGGATATGATGTCATAGATAAGAGATACGAGATAAGGGCAGTGCTAGACGTTCTAGACTGCTGGAGATTAAATACATGAGGTTCATGTGACGGGTTCTAGACTGCTGTTGTCATGATTACGTGATGAGTCTGATAAGAAAGATAAGATCACGTGACCATGGAAAGTATCATGTGATTAGAAAAAGAAAGATTAGAAAATTAGAGTTCATAACAGTTATCTCCATAGATATTCCCAGGGCATGTGGGAACTCTCGTTTTGTACTGAGAGCAATGAGGTAGAGGTGGAGGTTGTTACGGTCGTAACAGGTTACACAAGTAACTTTCCTTATCTTATCTTATTGGATCATGTGACATCCTGTCTTTCTGTGCTCACATGACTAGCTCATGCGACCTTTATGCCTTCAACCCACAGGACATTAACACTCCAAGGACACAACATTTGGTAGAGTAGATTGTTCCTTTTATAGATATATGATTTCACATAGTAATCACCATTGTGCTTCTACTTCTTTTCTTCTCTTCCATTTGATGCACAGGTTGCATCCTCATGTTGTTCATTTCCGCTATGCTTCTCAACTCCCATTCCAATATGCATATTTAATTACTGCTAGTCTAGACTCCGATCTAAGATAGGGTACAAACATGTATACATTATGTAGAATGATATATAAACCCAGAGACTAGTACCAAGGATTTCCTCAGTCTAGTTCTCTTGGATTCTTCCCTCCAAAGAGTCCCACTCAGTTCTCCCCTCTTTTTCATTTAGTAGTTAGGTTGTTGTGTCTGCCTAGAGCATCGATTGCTTTTTGGCCATTTCAGAGGTGTGACAGGAGCACAAGAAGCTCTTGGTGGAGTCCTGGGATTGGGCAATTGAGCTGGAGGGCTTGGTAGGCTTCCCAGGTCGATGTGTTTCATTGCTGTTGTCGCCTGTGACCTCTATGACCTCACTTGACCCTCTCAACCTGTTTGACTTGCCCCTCAACTTCTTCTCTCACACTCTCATGCCATCAGGCTTGTTGGGGGATTTTGTGGGCTCATGTGGACGACGTGTGTTGCCATCTGTCACGTTCTCAGGATCTCTCAATGGTCTGGGCTCCCTGGGCTTCTCTGGTTGGTGGTGGTCATGTGACATGCTTAGTGTGCTCACGTTGCCTATTTGCCTGTTGCCTTGATCCCAAGTGACCTTGGCTCCATCTGCTCCAGCATTGTCAGTCGTTGACTGACCATCTTGCTTTCCTGTGAGCAACACGCTGGGCTGGTTCAGTGCATTTGCATCTGCAGATGTGTTCACTATGCTCGTCACAGCAGTCTCATATGTGGATGTTTCCACTCAATTTTCTGGTTTGTTGACATGCTCATGCACTTGACATTCTTTGTTGTTGGTTGTTCAAGTCTTCTCGTTGACCCCCCTATTCTCAACTTCATCACCTGCTGCCTTTTGGCCCTCTCTGCATGATCTTCTGATGTGCAACATCCATACTGCATATGTGGTTCTCGACTTGTCATCTGGGGTTCCATGCGACCTGTCTGCTGGCCTTGTGGGCCCTGCATGTGTTGTATCTGGATTTGTGACATCAGGAAAGTGTAGTGGTATGGCGAAAATCATCACTTACATAATATGTTTGGTCTTGTCTGACTGTGGAAATCTTCTTTGTAGGCGTAGCGAGTGTAGGATTTGGTCATTGAAAGGGTAAGCTTAAGGTCAGAGTCTACGAAAGGGTTGGATTGATTTTGGGTATTTTTGTATTATTTTATGAGCTTAGCTTATGGCAAAAATCCAGAAAATAGTCACCTTGATTTGCTGGGCATCTCATATTTTGTTGTATATGGTAAAGGGGTGTGAAGACATTGGTCAGAATTTACTATGAAAAGTGTAAAAGTACCCACCTGAACCTGTACCCATTTAGCAAATATATGATATAATCACCAAAGTGTACCAACAGTGTACCAAAAGTGTACCACAAACCATACTAAATAGTCTACCAAAGTGTACCAAAGTGTACATGAAGTCTACCCATGTCTACCAAAAGTCTACCAAAAGCCTACCAAAAAGTGTAGTGAAAGTGTACAAAAAAGCGTGCACAAAGTGTACCAAAGTGTACATGAAGTCTACCCATGTCTACCAAATGTCTACCAAAAAGTGTACGCAAAGTGTACAAAAAAGTGTACTGAACAGTGTAGGAAAGTGTACAAGTGGTGTATCTATATAGCATGTTTGTATTTTGGCCATATCTCAGTCATTTCTCAATGGAATTGGATGAATAAGGAGTCGTTTTGAAGCTTACATAAGCAGCGTCATTCTCTGTGCCCTCGCCGTCCAGGATGGCCACCGTGTGTGCAGGTTTGGCAGTCACACAACACATGCAATACAATTTGTATTTGTATCATATCTGTTGACAACCTCAAATCTAATAAAGACTTGGGTTGCTTCACACAGAAAATGCTTTAGAGTAAGAAAGATATGGGGGAAACCCAACAAGAACTTGACTAGAGTTCTTGGGGCATTGGATTCAAAGTACTTATACTACTCTACAGTGTTTGTACATGTTTATCTACTGGTCTGTGCATCCTGTAGATAAGAGATAAGAAATGACATCATAGATAAGAGATACGAGATAAGAGTCTAGACGTTTCTAGACCTTCGGTTATTAAATATGTGAGGGGAGTCATGTGACAGGTCTAGACTGTGGGTCATGTGATGTGAAAGGTGCACGTGTTGTCACATGACTGTGGAAAATATCATGTGACTAGAAAAAGAAAGAATAGAAAATTAGAGTTCGTAACAATATCTCACTCATTTCTTGACGGATTTGCATGAATAAGGAGTCGTTTTGAAGCTTACATAAGCAGCGTCGTCCTGTGTGGCCTCGCCGTCCAGGACGGAGGGTGTGTGTCTGTTTAGCTGTCACACAACATGTGCAATGCAATTTGTATTTTTATCATATCTCACTCATTTCTTGACGGATTTGCATGAATAAGGAGTCATTTTGAAGCTTACATAAGCAGCATTGTCCTGTGTGGCCTTGCCATCCAGGACGGAGGGGGGGGGGTGTCTATTTAGCAGTCACACAATGTTTGCAATACAATTTGTATTTTGGCCATATCTCACTTATTTCTCAATAGATTTGCATAAATATGGAATTGTTGGAAAGCGTACATAAGCAGCATTGTCATGTGTGGCCTCGCCGTCCAGGATGGAGAGTGGGCATATATAGAGTGTACATCACATGTCATGTAGCATGTGTGCAGTGCTTGCACATGCACATGCATGTAAAAATATTGTGCCATGTAGGATGCATGCCTGCTCTCCATTCAGGATGGAGAGCTTGCATACACACATGTATGTAAGAATCTAGTACTATAAATCTTAGATATATTTACACATATGAAGTATATATATATATTACAATTAAATACTACTCGGGCATAGAGTGAGGACAATGGCACATGCCATGTAGCATGTGTACAGTGCTCACCGTCCAGGATGGAGAGTGGGCATATAGAGAGTGTATGTCACATGCCATGTAGCATGTGTGCAGTGCTTGCCTTTTCCACACCCATTTGTGTCCATCTGACCCTAGACGATTGATTTTGGTTTCATCAGACCATACTACCCTCTTCCAATCATCCATAGTCCAATCTTTATAGGCATATGCAAAATCCAAACGGGCCTTGCGATGTCTAGCAGAAAGAAGAGGGCGTTTGGACTTGACTACAGCCTTCATACCAGACTTTTTCAAGTGAAGGCGGACTGTGTTGGCAGATAGAGGCTGG
>JBBPMQ010000669.1:0-11912 GCA_038090375.1 Boletus rubroflammeus | reverse complement strand
GTGGTTCAAAACTCCCATGGTGACAGACGAAAGCTCCTTTCCATTCGTCTCCTTCCTTGATGCATACATTGTTGTATCCCCATCGTAAATCCATTTTTGTGAACATCTTTGCGCCCTTCAATCAATCCACCAGTTGGGAGATAAGGGGGAGTGGGTAGTTGTTTTTAACCGTCCATTCATTTAAATAACAGTAATCCTGTACCATTCTTTTCTTGCCATCTTTCTTAGGAATAAAGAAGACAGGTGACATTTGTGGCGACTTCGAAGATCGGATGTACCCTTTACATAATTGATCGTCCACGAAGTCTGAGACTTCCTTTTGTTCTTCGGTGGACATTGGGTAGAGTTTTCCTTTTCTGGGCACATAGCCTTCCTTCATGTCAATCACATGATCCCAAGGTTTTTTTTCGGGCATACGCTCTGAACTCTTTTTGGAAAATACATTGAGGAATTTATGGAATTCCTTGGGAACCATTTGTTCTACCATCAACTCTATTTTGGGAGCGCTCAGCTGCTCGACCTTCCTTAGACAGCGATAAACATACGGCATGTCGTTGATTTCCTTTTCTTCTAAGGTTCTCACGAATACCAGTCGGTCGGATAACATGTAACATGAGTGTGGGCATCTTGTGAGTTTGACGGTGCCTGTCTGCCAGTCAATCTCGGGGTTGTGCTTACTAAGCCATGTGTATCCAAGAATGATCGGGTTCTTTCCCAGATCAGTGACTTCGGCTGTGAGTTTCTCTCGGTGGCTGTCAAAGTCTATTATTATCTCGGCCGAGTGAGTAATGTCTCCTGCCAAATTCTTGGTTCCATCTATGTTGAAGACGGGTATGGATCGTGTGAGTGGCGTCGTGGCGATGCTATTTGCCTTTGCCCATGTTTTGTCGATAAAGATGCTGTTACGAACTCTAATTTTCTAATCTTTCTTTTTCTAGTCAAGTGATATTTTCCACGGTCACGTGACAACACGTGCACCTTTTTAATCACATGACCTTATCTTTTGTTCAGACTCATCACATGATCCACGGTCTAGACCAGTCACGTGAGTCGCCTCACCTATTTAATTACCGAAGGGCTAGAAACGTCTAGACCCTTATCTTGTATCTCTTATCTATGATGTCATGTCTTATCTACTAGACGCATGAACCAGTAGCCAAACATGTACATACACTAGAGTAGTATAAGTAGACTGAATACATCGCCCCAAGAACTCTAGTCAAGTTCTTGTTGGGTTTCCCTCTCAACAAGTTTCTCTTAACTCTAAAGCACTTTCTGGTGTGAAGCGTCCCAAGTCTTTCTTAGATTTGAGGTCATCAACAGATGCCATTAGCTCCACTGTCCAGGAGCGCTTTGGTCTCTTTCATATTGTGTTTGGTTGTAGCCGAGGCTACCTTCAGATCCAAACTAATCTCTTTGTTCTGCTCGATGGACCTGATTAGGATCCATTCCGGGTTTTCGTAAATAGGGGAGGTTGTCGTAGATGATGATTTTTTTGTACTTTTCTTGACCGAATTAAGCCTGCATTCACCTGCAGCGAGCTCACTTTCGTAAGGCCTGGTCTGGTCTTTATCATAGAAAGAAATGGAAGAAGTGTCCTCGCATGATTGTACGTTACTATCATAATTTGTATTGAAGAAGTTTTCTTCTTCTTCACCATAGTCCACATTGAGTAAAGAAAAACTATTCATAGATGGCGAATTCTCGCACTTTCTACTACTTTGTCCATGTACAGTTCGTATTGTACCCCCCTGAGCACCCGGTGCACTCAGAAGGTTTTCTCTTTTCCCAAAAGATCTGCGAAGTAGGCTTTCGCCACTTCGAAATCCATGGTGGCTATCTGCGCCATTCGCGCATCAGCCTTTCCTTTTCCCTTTTCACCAGCGTCTCCAACTGGTGTTTCCTCATTTGTACTCGCTCGTACACTGCGAGTCTTGCTGCACCTTCAATTATGCCCTCCCCCAAGGAAGTGACATTCGGTGCATTCGTTCCTTGGTTTCTTGCAGTCTTTGACCATGTGATCATTTCCGCAATTGAAACATTTCATTTTACGTACAGCATCGATTTCCATTGGTTGTCCTTGGCCGCCGTATGTGTGGGCCATGAAGGAAGAGGCATGACTTGTGTATTGTCCTTGTTGGGCGAAAGCCCATGTCGCGTTAGACTGGAGTTGGAAAGATTCTATCAAGTTACCGGTGTCCTTGATGATCTGAATATATGCGTCGACTGTGGTCTGACGCTTCCCATTGATGAATATATGTTTAATTACGTCCTCATGGACATTCCTTTCAAGCAGATAAACTCCCATTGGGTCTCCGCATTTTGCCTGCTTGTAGAGAGCCAGCCACCTTGTCAGGAAAGCTTCTGTGCGATCCTGTGGTCCTTGGCGGAGACGGGTGAGTCCATCTATCGTATTGACATTGTCGAGCCCTGGCTTGAATCGGGCATCGAGCAGCTTCCATAGAGCTTCGTAGGTGGGCCAGTTGTGCATTGATCTGTTAATGTACTTTATGAGCTGGTTTCTGGCCCACATGCCAGCTCCGTTGGTGTCCTTCTTGTCTCCTTTGCTGCCGATGCGGGAGAAGACCGCGATCGCAACATCCTTGTCCATAATGAATGTCTCTTGATTACTATTTATGTATAACTGGAGACAGATCTTCCAGCTATCGTAACGGTCATACACTCCATTGTACATATTAGGATCGGGTACGACCTCGACCTTTTTGGAGATCTTGACCTCCCTTGTAGTAGGACCGGCCACTCTTTGTGTGGCGGTCAAAGCATCTAACGTCCGCTGCATTGCGAACAGAGTGTCTTGCAATGCGGAGATTTGATCCGCCTGCATTGCCATTGGAGAGGATGGTTGGGAGTCGAGCGGGGCGTTCAATTCTTGCTCGAATCCGGAGCTGTCGGGGCTGTGCGACCGGTGCGAGGACCACAGCTTGTTGATTTGGGATTGGGTAGAGCTGAAGTGCTAAGACTTGCTCTCTTGTCTGTTCCGCGTCGTGGCGGGTGATATCATGTAGTGTGAGAAAAGGTGTGTCAAACCTGATCTCGGATCTGATATAGTCGAGAACGGCTAGTCTCAAGACTTCTGCTTCGTGGGGGCCTTCATAGGCATCGTTTGGGTCGATCTCGGGTGTGAGTTCCCGAAGATCTACTTCAACTTCTTCTTCCTTTTTGGGGAAGAAGGGAATCATCCTTTGTAAAAATAGAAAAAAAGGTTGTGAGGATCAAGATCTCTCCAGCAACACGAATTGAGTCAAAAAATTTCTCGACTTCGTAAAGAAGATAATGTATTCCTTATCTGTGTGGGCACAAAACGCTCTTGCACACAGATTTGGACTAAGGTAACTAAAGTAAAAAAAGGAGCCTCACGAGGACTCGCGACGTATCACAAAAGAAGTGGAAGGGGGTTTTGGAGCGGTGTTAAAACCAATTAAGAGCTCTCGAGCTCACTCCTGTGCCGCACTAGTAGCTAAGCACCTTCACTGGTGTATAACCAGGATATACGTAAAACAAATGGTGCCAAATGGCAAGTGAAAAGAAAAACGTTTGAAGTTCCCAAAAGGCTAGAGTCCACCTATGTGCCCTTAAGACTGGGCGTGGCCTATGAAGCAGTATAGAGTGAAGCAACAGAAGTTTGGACAGTCAAGTTCTAATGTTGACAACCTCAAATCTAATAAAGACTCGGGTTGCTTCACACAGAAAATGCTTTAGAGTAAAGATGATATGGGGGAAACCCAACAAGAACTTGACTAGAGTTCTTGGGGCGTTGTATTCAGACTACTTATACTACTCTAGTGTGTGTACGTGTTTGTCTACTGGTCCGTGCGTCTAGTAGATAAGACATGACATCATAGATAAGAGATACGTGATAAGAGTCTAGACGTTTCTAGACCTTCGGTAATTAAATAGGTGAAGTGAGTCACGTGACTGGTCTAGACCGTGGATCACATGATGAGTCTGAACAAAAGATAAGGTCATGTGATTAGAAAGGTGCATGTGTTGTCACGTGACCGTGGAAAATATCACGTGACTAGAAAAAGAAAGATTAGAAAATTAAAGTTCGTAACACAATGTAGACCATGTCCTCACTGAGATGCTCAACAACCCCGACTTCAACGATAAATTCGACTACCGCGCCTTTACCTACACGGACTCACAAGGCCAAAGACATTGGACAGACTTCATGTCGGGCAATTATGCCTGGCGTCAAAGTATATGTGGTATTTGAATGGTCCATCATCTGATACTCACAATTTTGGCGAAACTAGGACAGGATTTACGCTGAAGATCAATCAACCGAGGGTGTGATGTACTGTGGCATTATTCTCGGGAGCAATAAAACCACCATGTCCGTCGCAACGGGCAACATAGAATACCATCCATTATACATTTCCATCAGTAATCCCCACAATTCTGTGTGCAGAGCGCACAATCAGGCTGTTATACCCATTGCTTTCCTAGCAATCCCCAAAGGTATGCTATGTTGTGTTCTTGTTTGTCTGTGATTTCTCATAACCGTTGACGAATTTCTAGCTACCTGTAAGGAAGACAATGACGCCGCTTTCTGGTCATTTAAAAAGAAATTGTTTCATGCCTCGATCTCAGCTATACTACAACCAGTCAAGCCAGCCATGATCACACCTGTGGTGCACCGTTGCCCAGATGGCCACTGGCGCCGTGTAATATTTGACCTAGCAGCATTCATTGCTGACTACCCCAAGCAAGTTATATTGAGTGGAATCGTCCAGGGGTGGTGTTCAAAGTGTGTCCCACATAGTACTACTAGTGTCGTATTGGCGATGTCACTCAGCCTTAATTGAAGATGTACAGTGAACACAAATAATCTTGACGGTCAGGAGGGCAACGGACACGCGCTCTGCATTGCCTCCTGTGTGACACACTCACCTCAGACGTACTTTGGCACGAGTATGGGATTGACATCACTATAGTTGTAGGTTTTTTTTTGGTGTGGGTCTAGTTCATTGACAATACTATTGTCAGCCCTTCACCAGTGATTTCCCTCATGTGGATATATATGCAATGATATCGCCTGATCTGCTACATCAACTGATTAAAAGGGACATTCAAAGATCACCTGGAGATGTGGACTTGTGAATGGATCGAGGCCGAATATGAGCCCACACATGCAAAGGAGATACTAGATGATATTGATAGACAGTAGGTGAACGTGCACATTTTATTCGATGGTGAATGATATTTGTGTAGTCTGGCTATGGTGCCTCATTTCACTGGGCTGCGCCGCTTTCCTCATGGCCGATGGTTCAAACAATGGATAGGTGATGACTCCAAAGCACTTATGAAGGTATGTATCTGCTCTATCTCCTAACTTCTTTGCGGGTGACCTGATAAAATCATAGATCTACTTGCCCGCTATTGTAGAATACGTTCCCCCACAATTGGTGCAATGTTTAGCTGCATTCCTGGATTTTTGTTATATCGTTCGTCGCTTGAACTTGGACTCAATGATCTGAAAGACGCCGAGAATGCTTTGGCAGTATTTCACTTACACCGTGAGGTGTTCCATGCCAAAATTCGGCCCACCGGGTTCTCCCTCCCTCGTCAACACTCGCTGTGTCATTATGTACCAATGATCCAGGAATTTGGGGCGCCGAATAGCCTGTGCAGTTCTATTACTGAATTGCGCCATATAACAGCAGTCAAGCATCCATGGCGTTGCTCAAACAGGTACAATGCCCTAGGTCAAATGCTATTGACGATTTAATGTCTTGACAAGCTTGCTGTGGCCCGGGTTTCTTTTGTAGAACAGGGCATGCTCCCAAATGACATATGTAGAAGCTCCCTCGTCAGCACCAGAGGCCTCCGCAAACCAGGCCATTGACCATCAAGAACCAGACGCCGATGCCATTGACATTGCGCATGTCGAAAGCCATACGCATCTACCCATGCGATCCCGTATGTTATATTTCTGGTTCTGCATGAAATACTAATACGACGTTCAGAACGCGGGTATGCAACACAACTAACACATCTGGCTCTCCAAATCCACAAGCCACAGCTTCCCGCCTTGTCCATAAGTTTCTTGAGACACAGTTCAACTCTCTATCCACTGATGTTACTGAATTTCAGGGACCAATCGCAGTTTTTCATTCGGCCGCAGCAACATTTTTTGCCCCATCTGATTTATCAGGAATCCACAGCATGCGACACAAGTAGATCCGTGCCACACCTTGCTGGCGAGGCCACGAAGCTCGCCAAGACTGTGTTTTTATGGTCGTTGATCAGGATCGGCATGGGATGAGGGGGATGGTGATTGGCCGTGTCCGTATTTTTTTTCTTTCATCTTCAATGGCAACATCTATCTGTGTGCATTGGTGGACAGGTTTGTACGGATAGGGAATTCTCCAGATCTGGTCACTGGACTCTGGAAGGTTCGTCCACAAGTAGATCGTCGTGGGCACCGAGTTCAATCTGTCAAACACATTGATGTCATATTTAGGGCAGCACATCTGATCCCCATGTACGGTGAGGGAATCCTCCCTCTAGACTTAGATTTGTCCATTTCACTGGACGTTTTTCACTCATACTACGTAAATAAATATTCTGATCATCACACAAATGAAGTTGCATTTGATTGGATACGATCTAACAAAGCCTTGGGTGGAACATTCAATAGGTCTGCTAGACGAGATAGTATGCATGTTAGACTATCAGTATATGTTAGGCAGCTAGGCTGCTAGTAGGTTACTTGCTAGATCATGCTAAAATGATAGGTCATGCTGGGTGGTGTTAGTTACTTGCTAGATCATGCTAAATTTTGCTAGACTTAGCTAGACCCAGCTAGGTTGGCTAGTGCATAATAGACTGTGCACTTTTGCTGATGGGCGCCTGCACCAGCGTGATGGTTGAGATATCCATACTGGGTTTTGTCGGTTAGGTGTAGATGTTGCCGCTCTTCTGGCAATGCGCCAGCCATCAAGTAATGGACAATATGGAAGTTGCGTTCACCAGAAGGCACAGCCACCACTCGGTTGCGTTTGAGAGAGCAAGGGCACACAACAAATTCACTAGCACTACGTACAGACAAATTATTAAGGACAGACTACTAGAGGAAAGAGTAGAACTCGCTGAAAGACATGAGGGCATAATCAGAACTCCACAGATTGATGTGATGAGGGGCATTGGGGGAATCAGGATAGTGTTGTCCACAGAGAATTACATCACCTTGACTAACAGGGACACTTTCGGGAACACTGGAGATCTGTGGGGGTGGCTATGACTTGAAGAACAATGGTATAGCCTTTGAGGACACTACAATCACTCATGAGGCGTGGTTCAAAGTAAATATTAAATAGACTTATCATCTCTTTGCTTTTTGACAACTGGTGGGGACTGTATTGGGGACCGAAGCACATGAGAGCGCTTGCCTAATGAGTGATGTTAAGCATAGCACAAAGATAATCAAATCGCCCAGGAACCTACCAGATATCTTTGGAGGCGTTACCGGGTCTGTACACTTCTCTAGATCCTTGCCTTTATCATTTGAAGTGACACCAGAATCTCCGTACAGATTCAGATCAAACAGCGAGCTTGTTAGCTTGATGTTGATATCACTTCTGGGGCTACTGGTACTACCGATACTCATAATGTCATTGTGGTTCTTCTTATCATCCGTTGTGAATGATTTGATCTCATCTTCTGAATCAGAGCCAATAATGACTGGCTCTTTGTTCCATGAGTCGTAAACACTGTCCGGGATAGCTTTCCTGGTGACTAGAAGCAATATAGAAACCTTCGTCAAATGTATGCTGCTACAACGTTAAGATCACTTACCAAACCATAACATACTGTCCACAACACCAGCCTTGCTACGGCCCTTATTCTCGTACAAGGTTGAACCATTGGGCTCGGTAACCTCGACGAGTGAGAACTGACTACCTGAGCACATGAGCACGAGCCACTCTGGCTGCACGGATTGGTGTGATGATTTGCTAGACGTCTGAGTCCGAACTGAATCGAGATACATGAAGACCTGAGGAAACCACTGGTGAACTTGATTGTTCACCTGTGTAAATGACCATGCGGCATTGACTGCGACCCCATTACTTGGGCCAGATGTGGTAATGAAACAGCCACGATTCTTCATTGCCTGCACCTCACTGGCAAACGTCTTGCCAAATGGTGCCCTCGGCTGTTTCAAATGTCCACCTCGCTGGCACATTTTCTACCATTTAGTACTAGTAGAAATATAATGTGGTGTAAAAGACTTACTCCAATACCACACACAACCATTCCAATAGAGCTAACATTGAAAATCGTTGATGGGTTGGAACCAGCTTAATGGCTTGATGAACTGCTTGGAAGACGCGAACAGTTGGTTGCTCCCATTGTAGAAGCCTGAGATGTCAACATCAGCAATCTGAAAAGATGGTCAAGAAAACTGAGACGTTACAGTACCTTGCGGGTGCCAGAAGTCACACGAGGAACAACAGAACCTTTTGGTTTTTGTGATCCGAATGTTGCAATGGCCTCAGCTCGGGCCTTGGCTTCAGTCTGGGTGAGCAGCGGGCGATCAGGCTTCACATCCTGTTCTGTGAGGTTGGAAAAAATGTCCAGAACCATAGGTTGTGGGATGGTGTGAGCAGTCCGAGTGGATGTATGCAGTGACGGTGATGGATCTGGCAGAGGCGGAGGTGGTGGTGGTTGAGAGGCAATGATTCGGTGCTTACTGATACCATGGTCGCATTCATAACAGATTGGCTTTCCATCATCCCGCCAACGAAACTCCTTGCACTCACATGTGCCACCACCTCCCCGGCAGAATGTGGGCTGAACGACACTGGTGGACATGTACTGTGGCAAGGAGAGAGGAGTCGTGTCAGCAGAATGAAGGGGTAGCTAGACAATCTAGCCCACGGATTGTTGCGGCAAATGTTATACAAAATGTACTACTGATCTGATACCATGAGGCTGGTAAAATGTGTCAAACAAACTAGTGCCTGGCACCACAGGCAGGCCTGTTCATATCAAATCTCGTCTGCGAGGCATACCTGCAGCTCCTTTGATCGCTGTCGGCCCAACCGGATCGTCTCAAAGATTGAATAATGTCCATCCTCCCATTCATTCGGCGTAAGTCCAAACCAATCTGGGATGATCTGATGATTGATTGTGTTGTTTAATATCCCAAAAAATGCAGCTTCGCCTTCAGGATCAGTAAATGGGGATCGACGGGACGGAACAAACACTGCGTCTTCATTCACGTTTTGCTGCTGCTGCTGATTGGCGACATCGGCTACACGTGTTGTGAGCCCGTCATCTTCATCTCCGCTGGCTTCTTCATCCAAAGGATGTCCAGCACCAGACTGGTGTTGTTTGCGCGTAATCGGTTGTCCATATATACCGTAATGCCTACTGATGATGTCTGATTGGACACCCTCACAATCATCTTGATATACACCGAACTCGGTTTGACCTAAGAAGCAGAGATCCTGGCTTGAATTAGTGTTACGAACTCTAATTTTCTAATCTTTCTTTTTCTAGTCACGTGATATTTTCCACGGTCACGTGACAACACGTGCACCTTTCCTATCACATGACCTTATCTTTTGTTCGGACTCATCACGTGATCTACGGTCTGGACCAGTCACGTGACTCGCCTCACCTATTTAATTACCGAAGGGCTAGAAACGTCTAGACCCTTATCTCGTATCTCTTATCTATGATGTCATGTCTTATCTACTTAACGCACGGACCAGTAGACAAACATGTACACACAACTAGAGTAGTATAAGTACTGTGCAATCGACGCCACAAGAACTCTAGTCAAGTTCTTGTTGGTTTTCCCTTCAAAACTCTTGTCTCTATAAGCATTTTCTCTTGTGAAGCAGCCCAAGTCATTCTTTGATTTGAGGTTGTCAACATTAGAACTTGACTGTCATCACTTCCGCTGCTTCAACTCTAAACCGCTTCATAGGCTACACCCAGTCTTAAGGATATATAGGCGGACCCTAGCCTTTTTGGGGAACTTCAACGAACTATCTTTCATTTGCCACTTGGCACCTTTTGTTTTACGTATACCCTGGTTATAGACCAGCGAAGGTGCTTAGCTGTTAGTGCAGCACAGGAGTGAGCTTGAGCGCTCTCAATTGGTTTAAACACCGCTCCAAACCCCTTTATTTCTTTTGCAATTCGTCGCGAGTCCTCGTGAGGCTCATTTGTTTACGTTTAGTTACCTTAGACCGAAAGCTGTGTGCAAGAGTGTATTGTGCCCGCACAGCCTAGGTTACTACTTTTTCTATTATGAAGTCAGGAAGGCTATTGGCCTGATTCGTTATCGCTAGAGTGATTTTGATCCTCGCGATAGTTTTCTTTACAAAGGATGATTCCCTTCTTTCCTAAAAAGGAAGAAGAAGTTGAAGCAGATCTCCAGGCACTTTCACCCGAGATCGACCCCAACGACGCCTACAAAGGCCCACACGAAGCAGAAGTCTTGAGACACGCCGTCCTCGACTACATCAGATCCGAGATTAGGTTCGACACCCCTTTTCTCACACTACACGGAATTTCCCGCGACGACACAGAACACACAAGGGAGCAAGTAATCCAGCTCCAACTTTACCCTATTCCAAACAGACAAGCTGTGGTCCTCACACCGGTCGCACAGCCCCGACAGCTCAGGGATCAAGCAAGAATTAGACGACCCACTCGAGTCCCCACCCTCATCACCAACAATGGCGACGCAAGCTGCCCAAATATCCGCGTTGCAAGACGCCTTGTTCGCAATGCAGCGAACATTAGAAGCGCTGACCGCCACATAAGGAGTGGCCGGTCCAACCACAAGGGAGGTTAAAATCTCCAAGAAAGTTGAAGTTGTACCAGACCCGAGTATGTACAACGGTTCTTACGACCGATACGATAGTTGGAAAACACGCCTCCAACTATATATAAATAGCAACAATGAAACATTCGTTACCAACAAGGACGTTGCCATTGCGGTCTTCTCACGCATTGGTAGCAAAGGAGACGAGAAGGACACCAATGGGGCTGGCATGTGGGCCAGGAACCAGCTCCTGAAATACATCAACGGATCCCTACACGCCTGGCCCGCGTACGACACCTTATGGAAAATCCTCGACACCCGATTCAAACCCGGGCTAGACAACGATAACGCCATCGACAGACTCACACGCCTCCGACAAGGACCTCGAGATAGGACGGATGCATTCCTTACTTGATGGTTGGCTCTATACGAACAGGCCAAATGCGGAGATCCCATGGGAGTCTACCTCCTCGAAAGAAATGTCCGCGAGGACGTAATCAAACATATTTTTATCAATGGAAAGCGCCAAACCACAGTGGACGCTTATATACAGATCATTAAGGACACGGGCAACCTGATCGAGTCTTTCCAACTCCGATCAAATACCACACGGGCTTTTGCCCAACAAGGACATTACCAAGGACACGCGTCCTTTTCAACGGCCCGCACGTACGGCGGACAAGGACAGCCGATGGAGATAGATGCAGTAAGGAAAATGAAATGCTTCAATTGTGGAAATGATCATATGGTCAAAGACTGCAAGAAGCCCTGCAACGAGTGCGGTGAATGCCACTTCCTTGGGGGAGGGCATAGCCGCAGGTGCAGCAAGACTCGCAACATACGAGCGAGTACAAATGAGGAAACGCCAGTTGGAGACGCTGGTGTTAAGGGAAAAGGAAAAGCTAATGCGCGAATGGCACAAATAGCTACCATGGACTTCGAAGCGGCGAAAGCCTACTTCGCAGATCTTTTGGGAAAAGAGTAAACTCTCTGAGTGCACCGGGTGCTCAGGGGGGTACAATACAGACAATGTACAGACAGAATAGTAGAAAGCGCGAGAATTCGCCATCTGCTAATAGTTTTTCATCACTGTTACCTTACGTGG
>JBBPMQ010000668.1:0-11920 GCA_038090375.1 Boletus rubroflammeus | reverse complement strand
TGGTGAATTTGATGAAACATATCTACTCATTCACTTCTCCTTAAAGCTGGTGTATAAAATGGACATTACCACCAAATCACGTCAAACCTTTTGGAGGTGCTTTGTAAGCATCCTAACTACAGGATTATGTCATATCCAACCCCTAAAAATGGTTTAGAGTTTTAATATTTATCTCCCAGATGAGTATATAAATGTATACCACCACTCCAAATAGTATTTCCCCAGTATATACAATGTCCTAAAAGTATGCTACAATCATCAGAAACATGCTTGTATTTTTCCCAGGCACTTTACAACATCACTTCTCCATCATTTTTATATCGCTTATAACAATTTATTCTGACCGCCGTTTTCTTTCAAATTTAAACTGGGACATCCCAATGGGTCTATATACATGCTCCTATTTTCATTTTAGCCAAAATGATGTTGGGCATTTGTAATTATAATTACTCCACACTCTGTATAGAGGTACCTAGTAATCCAGATCTGTACAGAGAAATAGGGGAAATCTACATCAATATATTCTATATTAATTTGATCTATTTTTTTTTTGAGACAATCTTTACATGAAAATAAGCTCCTGGGCAATTTTTTGGGAGCACAGGTATAAATTTGGTGATGTGGTGTACAAAACCATTTCATGCAAAAAGCATTCCCACAGGTTGTTTTGCTGATGTGTCGGCAAGTAATAGCGAGACGCCAACATGCATCCCATTGTACTCTTTCACCACACTAATTGATTTGCTGATGCCTGTGTGTGACTGACCCGTTTTACTTGATAATACAACATAGTTGCATTCCATAGCATCATGATGGCCAATTATTGGACACTACTACAGTTGTCTACATAGAACATGGTTTGTGATGCAGTATTCATAGTGACCACTGACCACATGGTGCTATGTGGGCTATAAAGTTGTGCAGGTGCTACCTGGTGCTACAGGCGAAAACCTTTTTTCCTGATGCGCTCACGCAAAAAACCCTTAAAAACGGAGCTGCCGCGCCGCCTTTCCCTCGCACGCGGATCCGACGTAATCTGCAGTCAACAAAGCAGCCCTCAAGAACAGAGATCCATCCAGCAACTCTGCGTCCTCCAACTCCGTGCCCTTGAAGTAGCCTGCAGGACGTGTACCATACAGCGCTCACAGCCCGGCCGCAGCTGCTCACTCCAGCTAACACCTGAATGCCTGAATATTCGCATATGATACAATAATACACAACCATGTATATGAAAACCCGCATGTAAGGGGCTTCTAAGAGCCCCATGGGACAACAAAAAGGAATAAAAAACGAAGCGCAAGGGAGGTCCGATGCAGAATGCAACGCTCAGTAACTCGGCGTTGAAAGCCTGCTCGATCTAGCTACATCTTCCTCGTCCACTTTCACCTCCAAAGAATTTAAACCCGCCGCCACCACCTTACCACCCACGCCAAGCAAACCACCTAAACCACATGTTGAACAACACGAACCTCCATCATGGACTCACTTTAACTACGACATACCTCGACCGTTCCCTTTCTCCGAGTCAAACCCACCATTGGCACGTGCACTGAGACTCGCGCCATCCGTTGGTACGGTGTACCTCGTACTCCCAAACGTCACCGGCGGAGGTGAGCTCGCTACGCGCCACGACCCAAGTCCAGGAAAATTGAACGCACGGGGACGGCGCTTCGCCACGGTGTCGTCGTCTGTAGGAGGTGTGCCCTCCCATAGGTCTACCTGCGCTTCGCGTCGACTGATGTTGCCCGCCCATACGGTGGCGAAGACGACACCGAAGACGGCAAGCATGGTGTTTACGAATACGATCTCGTTCACGACCAGTACGTTGACATTGCGATAAACGACAACGAGCTGTGCGATGGAGAATAGCGATGGGATGATGAAGTTCGAGAGCGCGATACGAGAAAGGGCGCGCATGCGCTGAGCAAACGTCACTAAAGTATCGAATTTCGGTCAAGTTTGGCAGGCGATAAATTGTTTGGGAAGCAAGGGAAGAAAACAATATGTTTACCTCTGTTGGGATGAATGTTACTCGTGACCCCCTGTCCATTTCCCCGGTCCCGGATGGTCCAAAGGAACGCAAGTGATGCATATCTACCCATCAGAGAGAGAGAGAAACGAAGACGTTTCAGAGTATTGATCTGGGCTTTTAGAGAGAAAAAGTCAACTAGTACTTACGCGTTGTCCACCATCTGTGCAGACCATTCAATTTTCAGGTAAGGCGTTGTTGCCCACACGATAGCGAAGTTTTCAGGACCGAGAGGGGAACGTGCGGCACCCGCCAGGACTTTAATGAAGATGATCATGTTGACGATGCGAGCGAGTTTGAGCAGGACTGGGAGGAACATCAAGATAGCAAAACGAGTCAGACCGAGGTGACCGAGGGGGTGGACGGAGATGAGGCGAACAAGCAAGATGAGGTCGACAAGTATGGATTGAAAGGCACCAATGATTCCAATGGCAATGTTCATCTAGGTAGAAAAAAAAAACATGAAGGGAGGTGGGCATGAAATGGATCACCAGTTGAAATCGCAACGCACCGACGGCGGCCATGGATCTTGAAGGGACAATATGGAATGAATCTGCAAACGTCCGTCAGTGACGGCGTGCGGTAAACTGCCTATCCCTGGGTGCTCAGCTCACTGCAAATGCGTCAATCATTACACCCGCTGTGAAAGCGAGGATGACGGCAACTACATTGAGGATAAAGATTGGCCGTCTGCGACTCTGCGGGGTGGAGAAGTAGAACAGTGCAATCAAGAGAGGCAAGAGAAGCGTTAAGAATGTGTGTCCGATCATGATGGTGTTTAGCGAGGGCTGTATGATAGCATTGGAGTCCGGCGATGGGACCGCTGAAGGAGATATGGATCCAGGATTGGTACCGGCAGACATGGCTGAGGTATCGAGTTTGGTGAACGACCTTGATAACTAGGGGTACCTAAAAACAGCAGCTTTGGGGATTAGGAAAGACCAGCTGGAAGGAGAAAAGGTCACGCAGTATTACACTTCAGGTTGGTCTTTGAGTCAAACCTGCGATATGGGAGTACTGTCGTGGTAGCCAACCTTCAAAGTCGGGCTGGTAAGTCGTAACCAGGAACAGTCCGACCCACAGGAGAAAGCGCCATGCCAACAGGACCAGGATATATGTGACCCAGTTTTTGCTTTTCCCATACTTGCGAAGCGATCTTCCAAGCGGCGGTAAAATGGGAACAAAGAAGTCAGCTGCTAGTAATAGAGTCACAGGCACATGGTGAGCACTGAGCACAGTGAGCAGGGACCTTGCCATAAATCATGCCACATCAGAGTGCCAGGGAGTGGTGCAGGGGGACGACATTATGGGCGCAACTCGGGGCAAAGGCTCCCCTTCAACTTCTTGCCATCAATTGCAGTACTTGGAGCGATCAGCCGCACCTTCCACAACGGTTGGAAACTACTCCTTTTCGGACTTAGTCGGTTCGACCAGGTTCAAATGTGATTGTACCTACATACGTGAGAGTAGTACGTGTTGCTCAATGTTCACATTGAGCCCAAGTGCCTTCTGATTTAGATACTATCTTGGATCGATCAGCGCTCAGCTGCACGAGTAAATATTTAATAGGGTCGTTCGAAATCAGATTGGGATACTGCCAGTGGCAGGTGGAGGTCCATCCGAGTCGATGGAAGCGAAGGCTACATGAGCCTTCTCGGAATCTCCATGCACGAGCAAATAAAATGTTGCCATATTTGTTCCCATCCCTGGTTCAAATTTCAAAATTTTCTCAGCCCCTCGCAAATGAAGTAACATAGGACAAGTTCGGTGTGTCGCGTACCTTGTTGGAAATCGATACCGTCGATGGATGCGGAAGGGTTAAGTACAGAAAACAATACTTGTTACATCTAGATGCTAATTTGAGTTGTCGAGCTTGGAGCTTGGAGCAGTCGAACGTCTATATTTCGCCGTTCTTTCTTCAAATTTTCCCACTGGTGGAGTTATCGGACCACAGATAACACTGCATAAGGAGAGGGGAGATCGCGTGGGCTATGTCATGGTCTCTGTTTCGATGTATCGCTCCCATCGACTCGGATGGGATCCGGAAAAGTTTCCCAAAAATGACATGGACCACATGGTCGTCCGTATTGCTTCCCAACCAGCCTCAGGCTAAGGCAGGGGATCACCCCGAGACAATCAAACCTCCAGCTTCTTCTTGACCAGGATAGCTGATCTCCGATATCGACCTGTCCATCTTTCCCAAGACTTGGTGCAGTTACCATCAACGCAAGTCCAGGACCTGCGCCACCAACCTACCCCAATCTGTCCGGAGGCGGGATGGCTACTCCAGCGCCACGACGAGGGACACCCGGAACACCACACCCCCGGGCTCACGTCCGCTCATCGTTAGACACGTTTTCTTGGCACTGTCTCTCCACGCGAAAGCTCGCTCTGCCACACCTTCGATGTCTCATGCATCTCGGGATGCTCGCTCCCATTCACCGTCACCCTTTTCCCGTGGAACGCCCTTACATGCTCTCGTATCTGTCTCCGCCGCTCCATACCATAGACCTGCGCTTCTGCACGCGCCTGGGCGAGGTTAGCGGCGGCGGATTTTGAATGCCGTTCTATGCGGTCGATGTGGGAGCTGACAGAACTCATCGCTGCGACCATCTGACGAAGTGTCGAATGAGTGAACGTGCAAGTAAATTTGGGGTACGGGTGTATGTGAACGGGGTCGAAGGAGGGATAGTCGAAAGCGTTCATTGAGCAGCTTTTATATGCCAAGGCAGGGAATGCTTACCCCAGCGAGCACAAATCCCATGAGGGTATACCAGAGCTGGGCATCATCGGTGTTCCCGTGTCGTACGCTGTCAGCTGCCTTGGTCGTCGATGACGATGACGATCTCGATCGGCGAGAACGACGCCGAAGCTCTGCGCGCATAGCTTCGTCGCGGGATTCACAGTAATCCCACACACCCGCACTCCCGTTGGAACTCGGACCATGTCGACCACGGAGGACACCATATGCGTGCGTGATGGCGCGAAACCGAGCATTACGCACCGAGGACGAAACGCCGAGCTGGCTGTGGGTCGCATCTGGGTGGTAGACCTTGACAAGCTCGTAATCTTGTAGTTGAGTTTATCCCAACCCGATGGTCAATAACGCAACAATCCAAAAAGGGAGGAAGAATTGAATGATGCAGATAGCCAACGACGCAGGCGGGGGCACGTAGGATGTGCGAAGAAAGGGTATGGATACTCACATCGTATCTTTATCTCGTCCTGCGATGCATTCCGTGGGAGGTGAAAGATCTCGTGCGGCGTCGGGTTCGTGCAGGGGGGGAAGGGGAAAGGGTGTCTTGAGGATGTGCTGGCGTGGCGTGTCGTGACGACAGGTTCAACAGAGAGGAATAAGAGAGGCTGCCGGCGATGTAGTACATGCCTCGCAACGTTTGACGCAGCGCGGACATACATTATGCATGATGCATCATGGCCAATGTCGGAATGGTCCTCGTATACTATGAGCATCATGTGACTCGTTGTTCTCGTTTTGAACCAACGATCATCTGGCATTCATCCATTCTTGTGCAAGTTATAAGTTATAACCATGTGTCGCGTTATTGATACAACAGTCTATAATATACAGCTAAATTTATGCAATCTTTTCCCGAAAACTGACCATCCAGTGTAGAAGAACAACTTTCTTGAAATACGGCACATTCCCTGTCATCTCCGTTTTCTTACCCAACCAATCATAGAACATTTCTCTTGGCTTTCATCGCGATAGACGGCGTTTCAACCTGCGCAAATAACTTCGCAGTTGACGTTTTCAAGGTGAGGCAGCAAGTGCCGTGGAACTGATAATCCAGGTGGTATCACGGTGGGCATGACTCTTGTGGCAGCAATTACAGGACCGTATGTGCCGATAAATGGCTGCGTGAGGGAACGAAAGAGATCGGTCAAGGACGTCGGCATCTTGTACGTCAGTGATGCGAGGGGACGCCGTGACCCCCTCCACTTCGAGGGAGAAAAAGGGAGAGGGTTAGGTGATTTGCACAACGCAGATCCGGGCCCCAGATCTAGACCCCAGGCATAATGGTACCTCGAAATCAACGACCGGTCATGCTTGGAAAAGCAGACACTAACTGAGCAAACTCCAAGACCGATACCCTATCGAAGCCTGGAGAATGCCTCTACACCAGCGTGGTCATGTTGAGCGGTGACCCGCACTTGTATGGTCCTTGAAACCAGCCGAGCGGCATATCCTTCACGACAAGGGTACGCAGGGCAGGAGCGACGGTTCCGTTAAAAATGAGATGCTTTTCAAAGCAGGCTTTTTCCATTCGTCGCATACTTCCATCCAGGTATGTAGGACACGATCCACCAGATCCTCGAGCCCAGCGACTTCGATTCTCAACGAAGTTATCCGCTCGCAGTCCCTCTGCGCTCCGAGGAGCATATGGAGCTGCATGTCTAAGGGTTTGATTGCGGTGTGCGTCGGCAGGACTGGCCATGGGTGCAGGTCACGGAGATTGGAAGAGACGAAGAGCTTCGAAGGAATGAGTGGAGTGCGTGGGTCGATCGATACGGCACGATGGGGCCATGTGTCCACAGGGAAGGGGTGGATGAGACGATGGAGTGCCATCGTCTCGGGACTTGGGAGCGGAGTCTTTGGACATGGGCCGAGGATGAACCGTGTTCGAGAGATCGAAACGATGATACAACGTGACGGAATATGATGATGAGTAACTCGTTAGGGAGCCTTTGGATTAGACATGATGAGGGTAACCCTGGCTTCGGAGATACCCCTAAAACTCGGGTTGCGAGGTAGTGGAACCAGGACATTCGCAGCGGTGAATGGTGGCGAACCAAAAATTGGAGTCACATCTATAGAACGGATCCACGATGGACCACAATCTCAGACTCGCTCGGGCTAAATCCTTCAAAGTTCAAGTTGTTAAAATACCGCTGCGCTTTGCCATCCAAACATGAATTCGTTCTAGAATCAGTTCGACCTACGTAAGGTTTTGAAAGCTGGTGTATCAGATTGCGGCGCTCACATTTACCAAGTACTCGTGCGCGTGAGTGTCGGTCGTATCTCCTCGCAGCCTTGAAGTGGATGCAGTTAAGGGCTTGTCCTGGAAAAAAGCGCCAGTTTGAAGAAAGGTATGCAAATATAATGCTTTTTTAAATACTTCCCGACCGTCCTCGATTGTAGGAAGCACGGGAGCAAAAAGTATGTTTGGCATTGATTGGGTGTGCTTTCGATTCTGATTGTAAGTAAGGTAGATGGGCTTCATTTGTGTGCGACGTGACCTTCGATGGTTAAATATACCACATGAATTCCGAACTCTCTGGACTTCATCCGAGTGGACGAGGGTCTAGGTAATACAAAATTTCCTTCTGCTCGCTGACGAACAAATAGGGGTTCTCCAGTATATCTATCGTAGCTTCAAGTTCGAGCGAAGCGTCGAATAGATCTAGTTTCCTCAACGGGTCGAGCATGAGGTGAGTAAGGTGCATGAAATCCGTTCCAATAGCCCCGACAGAGCTGCGACGCAACGACCAACAGGACGATGTCGGCAATCAGGACGTGGAGAGGGTGTGAATCATGGTGCGCATCGCCTGAACGACTATTATAACGGGACACTCAGAATGTATGACAAGACGAACCCTCGTTGAGCGTGATCAACCCGTCCGGGGCATTCGCCTCGGCATTCTGCATGGTGTCCTCTCCCAGCGATGGCACTTCCATGACCATGCCCAGTATCGTGATGCATTTGTCCCCGAGTCGCGCGCGCTAATGTATGTAGCAAAGACGGGATATCCAGTGCCCACTGGTTGCTCGACTCATCACGTTTTGCGTTGTGGACCCAGATATGACGATCCACAGAAATTGGAACAAGCGGTGAATACCGAAAAGCTCTGAGAAATCGCACTGAGTGTCATGTGCATACAAGTTAAGCGCCTGCGTCCTCCTGCGTTGCTGTGACGATCGTTCACGTTGTGATTCGCTAGCGCTCTACTTTGCAAGCTGTAGCTGGACCCAAAGGCTTCAAAAAGAAGAATTCAAGGTGAGCAAACATACCCCAATATGTATATGTTGGCGGCACAAAATATTTTATTTTGTAATTCCATTTTCAATTCTATAACTCCGAGTTCCCCTGATCGAAAGGCGAATATTTCTGGAAAGGAGAAAATGTATAGGAGAGGCTGCACCACCGCCGAGTTCGTTGGACTGAGTCCTCTGCAGAACAATTGAACTTGAACTCAACGACTACAGACATGCTCCCATCTCTGCGCCCGTTGGCCAAGGTCCCTGCACCCGTCTTCCTCGTTCTTGCCGCCGTGGTCACCCAACGCAATGTTGTGCACGCCCAGTCTCAGGACAACAATTCCCCCTATTACTATTGGTTGTCGCCGGGGCGAATAGTTGGGATTGCAATCGGTCTGTTCTCCCTTTCATTGCACTGTTTGAATAGTCAACTCTGGATGCTTACTGTTCACCGGCAGGTGCCCTTGCGCTGGTCCTCCTCGTCCTGTCCATGCTGATATTTGCCTGTCGTCGTCGCCGCCACGCCAAAGCAACCTCCAAGGTCATGGTGTCCAATTTCTCGGGAGCGGGCGGACAACCGCAAACATTTCCGTCGTGGCAGGAGGCGCAACAGGCACCATTTGGGCCTGGCGCAACTAATGTTGGATGGTATTACCCAGCGCAGAGCACCGAACCCTCTGACCAAGCGAAGAGTACCGCATCCCCAGACCAGGCGCAGAGAACCACTCCTTCGGAACAAATGCCAAGCACTAGACCTTTTGGCGAAGCCCAGAGAACCCCACTCTCAGATCAAGTGCAGCGACCCGCGCCCACGAGCCAAGTGAGCACCGCAACCCCAGGCCAAGCGCAGAGAGTCGCACCTCCAAGCCAAGCACGGAGCACCCCATTCGCAGGAGAAGTGCAGAGCTCTGTACCCTCGAGTCAGGCGCAGAGAACCGCACCCCTGAGCCAAGTGCAGAGCACCGCACCCTTAGTCCGAACACAGGAACAGGGAACTCCTCCTCCTCCTCGACATGCGTATACAAAAGGCACCCCGAGCGCTGGTGCAGTGAATGGTAGGGATCAAAGTCCACCCCCGTACTCGGTGAGCCAAAAAACAAACACTCTGTCGTTGACTTCTCGGCTGGTCTCACGCTCTCACGACCGCATTTTTTAAAGCCTACTGGACCTCCGACCCCCCCAGCTGCACATACCGTGCGCTAGGAAGTTGCTTTTTGAGCGAGGAGCAGCAAGTTCTGAGGCATGTGAGTTACATCATTCAGAATCGAACCTTGACTCATCCCCTATCCGACCGACGCACGTTGTGCCACGGCACGGGATCCCACCTTATCACTCTGCGCCGTCATTTGACTCTCACTCCTCTCGCCCGCCGGCAGGTGACCGCTTATTTGTTGTCTTTCGTCCTTCATTCTTGGGCGACGCTTTCAACGTTTCTCTTACTTTATCTCATCGTATTGTTGTATCTCAGAACATAGTCTGCGGACTAATCAGGCTTCGTAACGGTCAAATACACACATCTATGCCTCCTAAAAGCACCATCATCACCTTTGTTATCTGTTCCACCAATGTATCATTCCTCACTTCCAGGATGTTTGATTGACACTCATCACGAGGCCCTGTAAGCCGCTGTGGTACACCAAGCCTAATATGACCGTACTCAGCAACCATCTGATAGTCAGAATAGCTCGTTCGCCGGTTACGGGAAAGTACAGGGAAAGAAAGGGGTGTGTGTGTTTGTCTGTGTATGACCACTAGCGCATCCACGATGCTTCGCGGCAACGGACGCTGTGTATTATCCGTGCGACCTGGCATGCTCACCCGTGTTCATAGCAATACCGCTCGGGAATCATCATCTGATTCAGCACGCGAGCGGAAGAGCGATGCCGTGAGCATTGCACGAGGAGTCAAGACACCGGAAACACTTTCAAGCGAAGTAAGGTTCAATGTGAAGACCCTATCCCAGGACACAGGAACATAAGCTGCCACATTCGCGCGCACTTACAAACCAGCCTCAGCATCCGCTGATCCAACCTGGCCTAGACGCTCAATTTTGCCTTTTTGTGCACTGAGAGATAATATGGATGCGGCTTGGATTCTTCCGCACTAACCCATGTGAATGGAGCTGTCAATCATCCCACAAGCTCTCAGGACATTGATATATGGGGCCGGGGCTGACTCCGCCACGCATACGAAAGGTCTGGTCTGATGGTCATGGCTGGAAAGCAGTACGGGGTACTTCGGACATATACAGACCGCCCATCACCCAGTCCGACGAACCTGTGAACTTCTGGAATGGACTCATCCCCGATTGTGATTTCAGCACGTCATTGCATGTTGAGTTACCTGGTTGCGCGATCACAGCGGGCCGCCGCTGTATTCGAATTTCGCAACGACAACAGCCGTAGGGCCATGGCCTGTGTGACGTGTTGATAAATATTTCCATCGGTTCGGTGCCCCGTTTGCCGGTGGCCTTGGGCAATGTAACAGGTCCGTTGTTCTTCGTGAAATGGTCGGCCTGAGGGCATGGTTGTAGCTCGACCACGACCCGCTGAGCATCCGGAGCTGTAAGTAATTCGGATGATAACGCATAAACGGCATTTCCAGTACCGACGATCGAATGCCATCGTTATCCCACCACCGTGAGAACTTCGGACCAGCAGACTGATATCGTTGCAACGTTGACCTTTTAGTCTACAAATCCAGGCGATACTAGCCTGTATCACCTGTATTTGTAGATTGGTGTCGCTCCGTGCTACTGACTGGCACGGAGCGACATATCTGATTCTTTGTCTCGCTTTGTTCCGTCTCGCTCTGTTCCGGACGGCGAACTTGGTCGAGGGATGGCGGTGGATTGCATCCGATGGGAATAGCGACGTTTCGATTGGAATATGATGAACAGGATACCGGTAGGGTGAAATGAAGAAACGGAAACCAACCCCGCCGCTTCCATGGTGCCTCTTCTTTTCCGTGGGGCGTTATCATAATCCACGGTACGTAACCATCGGTTTCTGGATGGCTGGCCGTGACACCACATCCAACCACAGAAATCGGTCATCTGCATTCCGTACGTACGGTGCCCACTCATTCGATGGGCCGCGCCAACCCTTGGCAAGGGAGAAGGCTTCCATGCAAATCAATCAGCCTCTTGGCACGTCCTACTTATCTTGATTACAGCCGCCGCGTAATGCCTCGAGGAGCGTTTATCAGAAGGGCCATTATGAACGTGATCCCAATGCCAGTATGATCCTGCGCCAACCGCTTGCCAATGCCTTTCACCCCTCTCTTGGATCCTCACCCCCATGAGTCTTCTCGGACCTTTGGCCAAGCCCACACGCCTCGTTCCCATTTGGTCCACTTCCACGATTGTCTTCGCAGTCCATGGTTCAGATATGATATGCCATGCAGGGACACACACTGGCGACGCTGACCGCTCATAACCCCGATCGTGGGGCTCTCTGGCATACGAGTGGGATCACGAGCCAACAGAGCCAGAACCGTCACATCAGGGGTATGTAAGCTTGGAGGGCTCATCCTACCCTTTACGTTCCCCTCTTCCCATGCGTCCGCACCACATGGACCGTGTCAGCATTGTTGCACGCGGTCCCCGCACCCCTTTTTGCACAGACAGACACAGCTTATAGACAATACACGCTGATGCTTGCCAGTCTCAGATATGATGCGTACGTATGTAGCATTCTTCTTCCTTCTTCTTCTCCGAGCCTCCGAGGGAATGACCGAGACGTCACGAGTACCATGGTTGTTGGACTCGGGCCGGCATCTAGGGCTGCTCCTGGTTGTGGTCACGAAAATGCGTATGTTTACTGGCGGTATGTTGGTCGGACCACGTTCACATGTTGACCGAGTCACCCCCCCCCCCCCCCCCCAGCCCCCAC
>JBBPMQ010000667.1:0-11934 GCA_038090375.1 Boletus rubroflammeus | reverse complement strand
TGACAACGATGACGACGACGAGTACGACGAAGATGCCGTCCTCAATCCGCGCGAAAAAGCGCGTCGGGACAAGGAACAGGAAATCTCGGCCGATCTCGAGAACGCGGCGAGCTTGTTTGGCGAGGTGGGGTTGGAAGGTGAGTATACAATACCGTTTACCCGGATCAATTTTGCGAATTGTGTTTTTGACGATGAGATGGCTGTGTAGGATCATCCTCGAAAGACCTCGATGCGCTCCTTTCGGCCAATCCCCGCACCAAGGAGGATTTCGAAACATTGTCTGCCCAGATAATCGAACTCGTTATCAAACGACATCACGACAAGCCTCTCTACCCATCATTCGTCGAGTACCATGTCCGACAACTGGCTGAACCTCTCAGGGACGTCGAGGTCCGTAAAGCGGCAAGTGGCCTGACCACGCTAGCAAATGAGAAGCAAAGGGAGCAACGAGACAAGGCAAGCGGGAAGAAGAAACCAAAGTCTGCAGCCAAGCCGGTTTTGGGTGCCGCAAAGTTATCCAACAAGTACGTACCTGTTTCCCTTCAAGATTCAAGCCAATCTGACGAAAGCGCTAGATTCGACACGGAGGTTTATGACGAGGCTTTGGATGACTTTGGAAAGGAAGCAGACGACTTCATGTAGAAATACCTCGCATATTGTGTGTTATAATACGTCCTTGGAACATTGCTTCCACATTTTTGATATTGCGAGTGCATGCGTTGCATCTTAGGACTCGTCTTCTTCACCTCCGCTCTCACTTTCCTCGTCGTCGTCGACGAGACCCACCAAACCTGCGCCGTTCTTTTCTTTTAACACCTTTCCAGCCTCCGAAAGCTTCGACGCGAATGCTTTCTGTGCGCCAACGTTCGCGCCAACGTCCCAGATCTGGAGTCTCGCTTTCGATCCCGCCGCAGCGATCGTGAGTGGATCATCCGGCGAGAAAACGGCAGAAAACACTTTGCCCTGTCGTTCGCGTGAGACGGCGAGAGAACGACAGCACGAATCGCAACACGTACGATGTCAAGATCTCTCGATGCGACCATGCTCACCGACGGCTTGCCTCCTTCGGATTGGTCCACGTTCCAGACTTTGACGACTTTGTCTGTGCCGCCAGTCACGAGACATCCGCGAAGAAGAGGACTCACGTCCAGCGCGGACGCGGCGCCGTCGTGCGCGGAAATCGTGAACCGCGAGGGTGACGCTGCCTTGAGATCCGTCGGCAACGTCCGCGCATCGAAGTTGAGCACGAGACCGTTTTCGAGCGAGACCTACGACCTCCATGAGTGAAACGCATTCGTGGCACGGAGAGAACGTCCTACATAGAAAGCATGCGATTCCCAAGGATCCCATCTGAGCGCCTCCACGTCCGCGCCGAGCACAGCACCCACCCCCGTATCGGGCGCTCTCGAATCGAATATGCGAACCGTCCGATCGTAACTACCAGAAAGCAGCACGGTAGGCTCCTTTTCGTTCCACTGCACCGCCTGCACTTTATCCTTGTGGACGTTGAAACTCCGTATCGCAACGGCGCTTTTACCGCTCCCGTCCGCATCCGCCGTCGGCGCACGACTGAGATCCCACAACTTGACGGTCCGATCTGCGGACGCAGAAGCCAGCATCTGCCTGTGCGTTCTATTCCATGACAAACCGAGCACCGCATCGACGTGGTGCGCGTCCGACGTCGGTCTCGCCTTTGTCTTTTTGCGCTTCTTCTTCCCGGTGCCAGCTGGGACGGGTACGTGCGCGGCCGTTTTATCGGGTCGTCCGAGGACCATGTCAGGGTACATACTCTCGACCACGTCCAGCGACCATATCTCGATCTCGGGATCGAGCGTCCCAACGGCCACATAATTCCCCAACTTCGCCGTGCCATCGATCGGCACGGACGATGACGTGGACGCAGGTGGAAAGTCGAGCCATTCGAGGCAGAGCGGAAAGTTGGGGAGCATCAAGTCGTGATGCACGTAGATATTTTCCTGCGTTTCGTCGTAGACGTAGATCTCCAGTTGGGATATCTCGTCCTCGGTTTTGGCGGTGACGAGGAGGTTGTCTGTCGGTAATATTTCCAACTCTTGGCGTTCGTCTTCTCCTTCCTCCTCCTCCTCGTCCTATCAACGCTCTAGCGAGGGGTCTGACGTTTTCGAGAGTGAACCGGACCGACCTCTTTTAGCGTGATGTATGGATCATCCGCGTTATCGCGGTAGAACGTCAACCCCTTGATATTCGTGAACGGACCAACCCCTAGAAAAATCAGAATGGGTTGAAAAAAAAAATAACAACAATAACAACACGCTGGCCAAGGTCTTATGCGCACCTTCTTCGTTGACATCGTCATCATACTCATCCAGACAATATTCCGCTAAATCGTCGGTCTTGGTACCCGATCCGACGAGTGGCTTTCCCCCGTCCCCATCCCCATCCACAGCCATCACATCATCATCGTCCTCCCCCTCGCTTCCTCAACAAACTTGGTCGATATCTAAAAACACGTAGGCGGAAACATGGGGACTCACTCGATCCATTCGTCCTCGTGGTTATCCTCAGGATCGTCAGCTTCGTTCCCCTCAGCGCCCTTGCCCATCTTTTGCGCCGCTTCGTGTGCACGTTCGAGTTCTTTGCGTGCATCCTCGAGCTCGATCCGGGCGAGCGTGCTCACGCGCTCTAGTTCGTTCTCGTCAAGGACGTATTTGCGTGGATGGCGCACGGCAACGCCTCGTCTGACCCTAGAAGAAAAATTTGTCGACCGAGTGGCTGGAGGTTCGAGCTTGGCTTACCATGACACGGAAGAGATCAAGTTGCTCATCGTTCCTTGATGATCTCAGGGACTCTTTCCAGTCCAGACTCCACCTTGATGAATTTTTTCAATTAGTGATCACGTGACAATTGTGTAGTAGATATTTAGGTCCAAACGACGGTCCTGAATACAACGATAATTGATATGATCGGAATAAAGATAACCCGGGTAGTATATCAAAAGAAAATACCAAGGGGCCCAGATTTATACCAACCCTCCGCCCCCCATCTGGAGGGTGTCCCATATGGCCCTACCTACTTCCCCCCAGAGTTTATGTAGGATGGATCCCTCGCGAGCATCGACTAATCGCCGCTTCACTTGATCTGCTGTGGATGCCGGAGCCGGAACTGCTCGCGCACGCCGCAGTCGGATGATGTAGGACACCACCGGCAACAGAAGGAAGAGTACCGTCAACGTGGTGAGGCGATTCGTTGTAAAGTATGTGCGAAGGGATTCCCTGATCAATGCCAGGGTGCCCAGCGATTGTCCTGTTGTCGCCACAACGGAGTTGTGCAAACCCCGAACGACGCTAGCGTGAGAGCTGCCGCGCGGTGTAGATCGACGATCTCTCGAGTTTTGGGGGGAAGACGACTTGGTCACCGTCACGTCCGAGGCAGCAGAGGTCGAAGATCCTGAGCGTTTCCCTTGACTGAGCTTCGAGGGTCCGTTAAGAGGAACAGCAGTACGGTTGGATATGGTAGAGAGGGAAGAACTGGAAGAAGAAGCGGATGGTGTAGGCGAAGGCAAACGAAGGGGGGCGACGGCAGGTGTCTGACTAGCCTTCTCTTTCGAGGCTTTTTCAAGGGATGCTTGGAACTCCTGCACACCGATTACTACGGGAGAAACTAGCATGTCGGTCAACTCACCATCCTTTTGCTTGGTGGCAACTCGACTTCGTAGGTCAAAAACTCCTTGGCATAATCCCACTCCTCTAGGCGTGGCAAGATGTGTAAGCAATACAGTTCCAGTACCTTCTCATATGCTTCCCCGGTAGACGGAACGAAGTCATACTGCCCACGGTTGGACAGCCAATCCTCTGTTATCTCCCGTCCGACGGTCGGGCAGTTCACTTGAATGCTGGATACAATATGCGTAATCAAGACATGGTGTGGAAGAAATGCGGACGTAGGCGTCCGTGGCAACGAGGAGGGTGTGAAAAGGGCAAGTGACCGCGAGTGTGACGTGGCTACAAACGATTGCGGCGATAACAGCAGCAGCTCGCGCAGCGTCACCGGTAGGGTGGCACGGTCTGGGGGAGAGGCGTACACCGTAGACTCGAACGTAATGCGAAGAATATCCCATTTACGGCGATGAGAATCATACGCATCTGGTACAGGTGCAATTGGAGGCTGCAAAATTGCCAATGCAGAAGCAACCAAGGTAGTTGTGAGGACGACATCGCGGTGGAGGAATGCCTGAGCAGCCCTGTTATAGAGTGATTGTAGAGTCGCCTCCGTTGAGGACGAGGACGAATTTCCGAAGGTAGACTCGGAGGTGGCTTTGAGGGGCAACAAGCCCTGCGCCGGCATCGTTGCCTTAGTGGTCGTTGTCACTGTCGCCGTCGACATTTGCCTTAATGCAAGCCCGAGCACTTGATTGTCTGCGGAAAGGGACTGGCATGGCATTTACCGGCTTTCTCTTTACGGATCCGGAATCCGACCCGTTAGCTAAGCCGAAGACACCTGACATGCTGTACCCGGACATTTTACCGTATCCGGGGATTGAGACAGGTCTACGCTCTTGATACAGGAAACAATTTATTAATAGTAAAAATCTCCCTTGGACAAGTCGGTAACAATCCCAGGCGCCGGTATCTTTTGCAAGTTCTGCATGGACGTCAAAGTCAAGGGCGGAGAAAATTCATACCAAGAAAAGCGAATTGTTCGAGGTTGACTAGTAGACTAGATGGGACCTATCCGACAATGAGGTAGGCCTGTACGCCGATCTCATCGATCGGTGCACCGATGACCCGAAGTGGCTTGGTGGAATTGACTATGCGCGGTTGTCTTCGGTCCTTACGGAATATGGAGATGAGCAACCTGTAGTCGTTGATGTAAAACGTCGCATTGGGATCAGCAACACGAGCAACCTGAAGCCCAATCGAAACATATGAAGTTCCAAGGGTGTTATGGAAAACGTCAGACCCCCATGCGCCATCGTCATAGTTCTAGTCCGAGGTATGGAAATAGAGGGAATAATGTGTGCAGTGTCACCTACAGTTGATGATGTCTCATGTGTCATTGTATGACTATGCTGGTCAGCGAGGATAAAATTATTACAGCAACGAAGCCAGAAAGCGAACCGGAAAAGACTTAATGGCAACGTACATCTGTTCCTCGTGGTGTCTTTCTCGAGCACGTATAAGCCGGAGGATGTGGTCATATTGTTTGAGAAACCCACCTCACCACTGTCCCGGCGCAGTGGTGTGAATAGTTTATATCGATGTAGAGGCATCGAAATACCCCGAAGTGAACCAACTCTGGCGCTGGTTACACCAGACACAGTTATGACCTAACTTGCGTTTTAAGCAAGTGTCTTGCTAGGTTGATCTTACCATTCCCCTGGGGGAGAACGACAACCTGCTCGCCTCCTGGGAATCTGAGCTGCCCTAGGATGTTGGATGGCATCCACGCGCACATTCAACGAGGTTTCACGCTTTCATGCGCCTTTTTTAGCACTTGCATCGATGGCAGCCTAGGCACCGTAAAATTGCATCTGAGCATCAAGATATCGATTACAGGATGGCACAATGTATGACACGCTATATCAGACAACATATGTAGAACCCCCACCCGGCCAGAATCACCTCTTCTAGCAGCCTTCCAAGTTCATGGGCGCCAGCGGAAGCGGTACCTCCGTCACGAGGGACAGACTAGTCAAAACGAGACGTTCCGAGCACAGTGGAAAGCTCTGGGTGCATTCGCACCCAAGCGTCATTCTGGAGGACGGGAACGCGGACAAGGATGTGGAAGAGCTTCGCCAAGCCCGAACTTTTGTGTCCTCGGAATTGTTCAATGAGAAACTTCTTGCACGGTTGCCGCTTATATGTCCTCCTGTATATTTCTTTGTAAGCAACTCTCACGCTCACGCTCTACTAAATACCAAAGTACTGTAGTTCTCGACCTGTTATAGAAAATTCGGGTGAACACGGGAAGCAGATAAGTAATCCCGACACTACCAAGGATACATTTGAGCATTACCTTTGGTAGTTTTCTACCAACCAGATCAAACTAGCTAACAGGGCCATAGCAAAATTAAAGGGTCTGTGAATTAATGTGCCAGAGCGTCTGAGAGGACTGTCTGTGCCTCGTCCCCGATCAACAACTCTAGACTTTCACGCTCTTCGATAAGTCGGCTGGTGCTATCTCGAGCTTCAGTGTGGGGGATGAGCGGCCCAAACAGCTTTGGTCGTCTGTAGAGGGGTGTTACAAACGCCCTCGGAAGTCCGAATAAATTACATGAGCAATATACGAAAGCGACAACCCTCGAAAAAAAAGCCCCAAAAATAAGAATCCGACTGGTGGAATCAAATATTATTAACGTCTTCGTTTGTACTATCTCACCAAAAAAAAGCGTCAGTGGTATTTATTTTCCAAGCTTTGAGAGGCGTGTCGCCAACCTAAATATTTAGTGTGGATTGGCCTGATGCGGCCATCTCATCTGACGTCGGATATCATGACTATGCGGCGTTCGCAGTCTATATATGTAGTCTTTCATTCGAGTCACGGAGAACATGCATTTTTTCGCTCTCCTTTCATCCCCCTTTCATTAACAACTCCAGTTGCGAGTGACCTACATTTGTAAGCACCCAGATACTCGCTTTTCAGTGTCTTCGAACTGATCTGGCGCTCTTCCTGGACAAACACAGCTGCCGTTGCTACACAACCGGTAAAAGCCGTGCGCGACAACCCCTTTGAAAAGTGTCGGATTCCATGAGTTTGTGGACATGATCCAATGCTGAGTCTTAAGCGGATCAATCGGAGTATGACTGGGTTCTGGGTCGGGTCGGGACAGTGACTTGGGCATCGCAGGTATATTGTTGACTGCTAAACGTGGTCAGTCCGACGCTTTGACGAGGTTTGAGGTATAAATGCAGTCGATTTCCCCCTCTCCAAGCAAGACCACCAACCTTGCACCATGGCCCATTCAAGCTCGCGTCCATACCCCTTTCCGTTCCCGTACGAGGCACAACGAACGCAGATATCCTCGTACTCGTCTCTTGCGAACGCGCTCGGCACAGATACAGATCCTGGATACACGAGCCGACAGAGACGGAGGCCGCTTCTGACAAAACGTGACGCGACCACCGACGCCCAGGCCATCTACTTGAATAGATCACCTGTCAGTAACCGCTCGTATCCATATCCGGCACGTAACGTCTTAAAGCCTGGTACATACCGTGCGAGAACACCGTTATCTGTGTCCAACGGATGGTGCACAAGCAACGCGAGCGTCGCATGGGGCGAGAACAGCAACCAGAAAGATTCACCCAAGTTCCCATCATGGTACGACCGCCTGCCACAACCTTTTTTCGTGGAACCGGACAAACCCTATGGGTACCAAGCTGGCGCTGAGTTTCATGCGATCCATTTCCTGCGCAGAGAGGATAAAGAGCCTTATTCTATCTGGGATCTATTGACCATGGACACTATGCCAGACTTAGTGGCTGGAAATTTGCCCATACTCGTCCAAAACCCTGATCGTTGGATTAAAATCAAGTTGATTGTATGACCCCCATCCTTTTTGAACCATGGGGTACTCACCACGCGATTCAAACAGTGGCCGGGCTATTCGCGCTATCCATTTGAGAAACGAATACCTGTCAAACGAGGTGCCCATTTGACGCCAACCTTGTTACTAATGACACTGGTGCATCACATAGACGGATTCGTAAGGTGGCTTCAGGTATGTTGTCTGCCCTTCAAAGGCGAGCCTCCCGATTGTTTATCCTTTTCCGTAGAACGAGCGTGCCGTTGTCGAACCTGGTCAAGAACATTGGACGGTCACGGGAGTGCCAGATGGTGCTCCAGCGATGTGGAAAGACTGTGTCATCACTTCTCTGCAACACCGAACGGGCAGTATCTGGCAACCGGAGATTTACTATCTGAGAGGATGATGACCATGTCTCAGCTGGTTGGTAAGTATAACGTCGCTGGATGCATATATTTGTTGTAAAGCAAGCCTGGAGCCTGCACAATGTGTATACATCTGCCTGACATGGAAAGTCTCGATGACGTACTCGGGTCACATAGCTTTCTTCTCGCGCATGGCACACTAGTGGGCGGCTGAGCATTTATCACAGAGCTAAGAAGCGAAGGAGGAAGTAATAGAAACAGCAAAGACTTGGAATTATATCTCCATGGCCCCAGTTGAAGAGGATTGACGCTCGATAGACACCTCTGCTGCAAGTCGCGAGATCTCAGAGAATGCCGCTTTGAGGGAATCCAAGTCCATATCGAGGCTCTCGGCGTGGGTTTTCATCTGTTATGGGTAAGTTGGAACTGGGGGGATGGGGGATGTGGTTCTGCATACCGCTGCGATCGTGTCACTTGCAGCGATGAGCTCGTGATGATGACCATACACGAGAGACTGTCGCTCGTTATCTAGTTGCCGTATCTCTTCTCGCAGTCTCAGTACCTCACCCCCGTCGAAAGATGAAACCCACCTGCAAGAAGCTCATTCTCGCGCTTAAGTAGGGCGGGGAGAGAAGATGTCGTGATTAGCTGATCATAATACGTCTTTGCATCGAAAGCAGGCGAGTCTGACACGACAATGTCAATATCGATCGGAGTAGGGTGACGTGCAGACATGCCCATGTTCATTGGATCATTGCTCTTTCCCGGAGTTAGTATCGGTGGACCTACCCCGAGACCATAGTGTTTCCTCAACAGGTCCATCGCGCGTGTCTTGGTTCCTGACCCTGGAGGCGTGAAGGTCCCTTGGGAGGTTGACTGACCAAGTCCCGAATTTGGACGGTGCGGGAAGGAAGCCGGAGGGCTCATCGAGCGGAGTGGTGAAAGCACTGCCCGTTGTGTCGACTGCCTTCGCTGCTTGATTGGCGAGGACGGTAGGGACATTCTGGACGACCAGAGACTGGCGAGCAGACGACATCACGGGTCCAAATGTGTCGCGATCACGTGTCCCGACGCGGTGCATGATCGACTTGCGGCGCAGGGCGCACACTTGCTCTCCGACCACATTCACTGCCCGCAATACATGGCTGTCGGCGTCGATGAATGGCTGGTAGCTGACAGCGAGGACGAGGACGAGGATGCATTCACCCAATTTCCGTCAGTAAATGGCTCCGGAGCGTTAGCAGCAACCCGCTCCGCTGCGGCATCTGACGGTAAGCTTCATTGTCGTACGGAAGTCCATCGTCTGATAACGACTGTATACTATAGGATCAGTAATCCAGACGGCTGTCTTCTCTACGGATCAACCACGTACTCCTCAACGAGGTCGCCAGTCTCCGTCGACGTTGGCAGACGGGTCCCTCTTCACCCCACCCGAGGGCGGGATGGGCTCCGCCATCGGTTACTTCACGAACGCAACTTCAACGTCTGCCGCACCATCAGCAGTTCTCTCCAGGCCACGGCCGAGGCCCCGAGTAGTGATGAAGAAAGACGCGACTTCCGATCACAGTGCCGACGTAGCCAGCACATCATTCTCTCACATCAGCGACCCTCCTATCTCAGCAACGAGGCGAACTAATGACAGCATTCATCCTGCAACGGCTACATCGTTCCGTCTTTCTGAGGCCGTCGACGATGATGCATACTCCTCATTTGGCATCGCGGAGCGTGCCAAGATGCGTTCAAGGAAGTCACAGACGGCTAAAAAAGCCGTACACCCCCCATATCAGATGAATGAAGTTATTGAACTGACATCGGGCGAGGACGAGCTAGCTTTGAAGCCCACGAAGCGCCAGAAGAAACAGGGAAACCCGGTGCCAAAGCCCAAAGTTCAAACAAAGCAACGGCCAAAACCCACACTGAAAGTCAAACCAGCGGCTGTATTACCAAGTGGCTCGCCATCGAATCGAACTATGATCCGGGACCCTCAAGTACCACCCGCACAGCGCGCGTCCTCTTCTCAGCCGTCTGCGTCAACATTACCTACCATACCGCCGTCAACGTTGCCGCAGACTCGCGAGCTCACGCCCCTTTCCTCTCCTCCAGTAACTGCTCGGAAACGCAAGAGGATCCGTCCCTCAATTGCTGACGATGACGACGAAACGGAGATCATTGGTAATAGCCTTGCCAGAGTTTCTCCATCGTTCACACAGCCTCCACCCTTCTTCGCTCCTCCGTCATCTTCAGTACCCACGGATTCCGGAGTTGAAATTTCTCCTGTCGAACCTCTCAGTGGTCGAGGTAAAAAGGGAACCCAAAGGAAGACGCAGAATAAAGGAAAGAAGAGCAATAAGATAACGAGTGCCGTTGATGAAATGGTTGAAGAGTCTGCAAGGATTACCCAGGAGCCTCCTACCCCAGCTACAGAACACACCTCAAGCTTCGCAAAGAAATGCCACCCTCCAGTGGTTGGAAACTCCACCGCGACGAAGAAAGCCTCAGGAAAGCAGACTGTAACGAAGAAGGGAAAGGCTAGAGCGATAGATTCCTGCGAGGAAGAAGACGAACCGGTCCCTCCGTCTAAGTCTAATACGCCACCTGCAAGTGAAAGGGAGGACCAAAGAAGCAAGGTAGACGAGCTGCATTTTCCCGAACACACTTCAACTTCTGGTCTTCAAGTTTGTGGCTCTTCAGCCAAACCCAAGTTGACCCCCATGTCTGAACTCATTCGGCGCGTGAACTCGCAACCAAGTTCACCTTTTCTTAATGCGTCCCGAACATATTCACCTTTATTCAAATCTTCTCGAACAATGCTCTCAAGAATTGCCCCGCTTCACCCAAATCGTCGGACTCCGCCGCCGCCCATGCCCCGCCCACCACCACCGAAGAAGAGCAAGAAACAGCTCGAAATGGAAGAGAAGATCGAAGAAGAGTTGGCTGAGACAATCGACGGATGGGCTTGCCTTACGGATGAAGAGAGAAAGGCTCTAAGAAAGGCCCGGATTGATGCCGAACTGGGTTATGAATAATCAAGGCGGTGACGGGTTTCTTTCACCCGGTGTGGGGCCCACACATATTTTGGACGCTGTTGAGGTTAGCCCGCATTGTTCAACTCACATGTATGTGATAACTTTATTCACGATGGTGCTAAGGTTCCGCAAGTTCCTCAATAACCCCAGTTCTCATTCCCGGACTGATTCGTAACTATCCACATCGATTCCGTTGCAATATCGTAACATACATGATCGTGTAAGATACAGGCGAAGTGAACTGCGCATGTCACCTGTTAGTGCTGCTCAACCCTCCCCATTGGCTACCTTCAACAAGCATTGGAGATAAGTCCCAGGATTCTGCTCTTGCACTCCTTTACTCTCGGATCGTCGAGCTCCTCGAACTTCGGCACAGCTTCCATCAACCCCGCATCCGGAAATCCCTCCACTACTCCCCTGGCCGCAGCCTCACACGTCCTTTTCCACTCGCCTCTGAAATCCCTTTCCCCCATCTGCGTTACCACCACTGCCACCTTCAGTTTCCTTTCGCAAAAATCGGAATATATCTTGTTATAGATCTTCCAGTGGTCCATGAACCTGATCTTCCTCGCGTCGATACAGAACAGAACGAGGTTGACTCTGGGATCGCTGCCGCGTAAAAGCTTCCTCGACTCACGGTCGGCATCAGGTACGAGCCTGGTGAATCTGAGAATGCGAGTGGACATCGCGTTCTGCTCCGACGCCTCATTGAGCCCCCTCGTGTCCCAGATACAATATCTGGTACCCCCTTCTACCACCTCGTATTGCATGGTTTTGGTGGTGCATGGTCTCACGTTATTGTTTACTTCAGCCTTTTCCTCGCCTTTGAGCACATTCACTAGAGTGCTCTTCCCGACCCCGGTCATGCCGACGAGGGCAACGTGAATGGTGGGTTGATCCGATCCCTTCGCCCAAAGGGTTAGCGTCGACAACATGCCAAGGGCGAATATCGAACTGACCGACATCTTCCAACTTTTGACAGGCGTGGCGTGTCGCCAACGCAATGTGCGTGAGTGATGGTGCCGATGTGTAGTTGGGA
>JBBPMQ010000666.1:0-11942 GCA_038090375.1 Boletus rubroflammeus | reverse complement strand
GCAATCACATCGTTTATCCAGGACATTCGTCAAACATGGACACTTGGTCTGGTAGAGTAGACCGTTCCTGAATTATTCCCCCTATGGTTATATTAATCCCACGGTAATCACTGTTATGCTTCTCCTTCTTTTCTTCTCTTCTCTTCCATTTGATGCACAGGTTGCATCCTCATGTCATTCATCTCCGCTATGCTTCTATGCTTCCATTCTAACACGCTTATTTAATTACCGCTAGTCTAGACCCAGATCTAAGATAGGGTATAAACATGTATACACTAGGTAGAATGCTATATAAACCCAGAGGCTAGCACCGAGGATTTCCTCAGTCTAGTTCTCTTGGATCTCATCCTCCAAAGAGTCCCACTCGAGTCCGATTCCTTCATAGTAGTTTTAGTTGTTTGGTTTGCTTAGAGCATCGACTGCTCTTTGCGCATTTCAGCTTTGTATGTTGGCCAGGCGTGTAGTGATCTGTTGATGAATTTGATGAGCTGGTTTCTGGCCCACATGCCAGCTCCGTTAGTGTCCTTCTTGTCTCCTTTACTGCCAATGCGTGAGAAGACCGCAATGGCAATGTCCTTGTCCATCACGAATGTTTCGGCATTGCTATTTATATATAGTTGGAGATGAATCTTCCAACTGTCATATCTATCGTAAGACCCGTTGTACATACTAGGATCGGGTACGACCTCGACCTCTTTGGAGATCTTGACCTCCCTTGTAGAAGGACCGGCCACTCCTTGTGTGGCGGTCAAAGTGTCCAATGTCCACTGCATTGCAAACAAGGCGTCTTGCAATGCGGAGATCTGATCTGCCTGCGTCGCCATTGGTAGTGGTGGTGATGGTGGTGGGGAGTTGAGAGGGGCGTTTGATTCCTGCTCAAATCCAGAGCTGTTGGGGCTGTGCGACCAGTAGGAGGACCACAGCTTGACGAATTGGGATGGGATAAAGTTGGAGCATGATTACTTGCTCCCTTGTTTGTTCCACGTCGTCACGGGTAATTCCATGTAGTGTGAGAAAAGGGGTGTCAAACCTAATCTCGGATCTGATGTAGTCGAGGATGGCTAGTCGCAAGACTTCTGCTTCATGGGGGCCTTCGTAGGCGTCATTCAGGTTGATCTCGGGTGTGAGTGCCTGGAGATCTACTTCAACTTCTTCTTCCTTTTTGGGGAAGAAGGGAATCATCCTTTGTAAAAGAAAAACCTTGCGAGGATCGAAATCTCTCCAGCAAGATGATTCAAGACAATAGCCTCCCGACTTCGTAAAGAAAATAAACGATTCCTAGTTTGTGCGGGCACAAGACGCTCTTGCGCACAAATTTCGGATTAAGGTAACTAAAGTAAAAAAAGGAAAAGGAGCCTCACGAGGACTCGCAACGTATCACAAAAGAAATAAAGGGTTTTTGCAGTGGTGTTTAAACCAATTAAGGGCGCTTGAGCCCACTGCTGTGACGCACTAGTAGCTAAGCACCTTCACAGGAGTATGTCCTGGGTATACGTAAAAAGAAAGGTGCCAAGTGGCAATCGAAGGTAAAATTGTTGAAGTCCTGGTCCACCTATGTGCCCTTAAGACTCGGCGTGGCCTATGAAGCGGTATAGAGGTGAAGCAATGGAAGTGATGATAGTCAAGTTCTAATGTTGACAACCTCGAATCAAATAATGACTTGGGCTGCTTCACAAGAGAAAATGCTTTAGAGACAAGAAGTTATGAGGGAAACCCAACAAGAACTTGACTAGAGTTCTTGGGGCGTTGGATTCATGGTACTTATACTATTCTACAATGTTTGTACATGTTTATCTACTGGTCTGTGCGTCCTGTAGATAAGGGCTAAGGGTATGATGTCATAGATAAGAGATACATGATAAGAGTCTAGACGTTTCTAGACCTTCGGTAATTAAATACATGAGGCGAGTCATGTGACTGGTCTAGACCGTGGATCACGTGATGAGTCCAAAGAAAAGATAAGGTCATGTGATGTGAAAGGTGCACATGTCGTCACGTGACCGTGGAAAATATCACGTGACTAGAAAAAGAAAGAATAGAAAATTAGAGTTCGTAACAGTCACTGTTCCTCATCTCGCTTACGGCTTCATTGATCTAACAATATTTCAGTTGGTCCTCGAGGACTCAGTATATGTGCACATATACGCACCTTTTTTAGCATTGTCTTGAGCATTGAAGCACATGAGGGATCCTCAATGAGCATCTTGATGCTCGGAATCTCATGGATGAGGGTATAATACACTTTCTTGTAATTTGCGAGTACTTGTGGGGTACTGGTACCTAATTGCATGATCAGCACTCAAAACAGATTAAGAAACTTACATGCAGTCCAATGCTTCCTTCCTGGCTTGGCGCCCGTCTTCATCTTTGGACTTGCTTTTCCCTTGCTCTTCTTGCTTGGAGAGGATCACCAGATGTACTGCTTTGTTGACATCGCAGAACATGTCGCAACAGCGGGTGATAGTGTGTCCTGCACCCTTGATGTCTTTAAGGGGGATCCCACACTCAACATCTGACTCAGCATCACGCTCTGATCCCGCTAAAGAATCAGACTCTGATGTGTCCTTGTTGTCAGATGTGCGTTGCCTAATGAGATTAGCCTTGGATATAGTAGTCAGTAATGAAACTTACTTCCTGTCGCATTTTTTACCTTTCTTTTGCTTATTTGATGCGTTTCTTGAGGTCTTCCTGACATATTTTGATAGCCTGTCATCATATGACGAGTCAGTTGGAGACAGAGCACATTTATCAGAGGGCATGAGGGCACAAGTAGTAGATGGTGATGATAACGAGTAGAGTTTGGATCACGACTTGCCTTTTGACCTAATCAGCATGTGAAAGTTTCCATTTATGGGTCACACATATCCCTGGACACCTCCTCTATCGCAACCATCCATCTATGCTTCACATCTCACAATGAGTCACCATCACAGTGGTCCATGCATAATAATGCGACTATCCAGACATCTAGGTTTTCCTCACTCCACATCTCTTTTTTCATTTATACTCCGGCTCTCGACGATGAACAATCCCACAGCACTTCCAACATTCTTGGACAACAAGATATCACTAGAGCTCCCCCTCAAATATCCTGAAGTCTACCATATTACATACACTCCTGAATTTCCAGGACCATTGGTAAGTCAAATCACTCTGTTGTCTTATCTGTATTGACTTTGTAGACAATTGAAATTCAACCTTCTGCTACATCTGAGTTAAGGAACTCGGCAGAAACACTCGCTCTTCAATCGCCTTCAGGTATCTTCTTGTGTTTTTCCTTATCTCTTTTCAGATGCACAACACTCTTGCACTCTTGAGAGTGACAAAACCCTTGTGATCGCTCAACTGAACAGTGTCACTCATGGACCATCTGGTGAGTTCGGTATTACAGTGTCCCCATTTTCAAATTGATTTTGTATACATTCCAGGAAAGTATGACATGAGTTCCACAGAACCTGAGAGTGACTCGGAGATATTGGCAGTTATTAATGCAATCAGAGAAGTATGTGTACTAATTTCTCTACTTATATTTTTCTTTCACTGAATATCCTCTAGCAAAAGCAAATTTCTGCTACTGGCGGGAACATGACATCTTTGCGTTGATTCACCACAACCCAGTGAGTCTTTTTAGTTATGATCAAATCTGCGTGACTCATTTACACTTTCTAGGGAGTATTTGTAGTTATTTTCTTACAAGAATGTGTGTATTTAGCTGTCCAATCTTAATTGCACAATTTTATATGCCTTGATCCCCTCCCACTGGCAGTCGTACAATGGATGACTTGATCTGCATCAGGTGTGCAAGGTCATTCACTACAAAAAAGTCTATGAGTGCCCACAAGGCCCAGTGTCAGGCAAGCAAAGCATTGGCGATCGATATCCATCATCACCACAGGGCCAGCAGGAAGTCGCAAAAGCGCAAGCGTATGTCACCTAGCCATTCCCCTCAACCTCACCCAGGCCACGCTGCAAGATTCCCAACCCCTGCCGAGATAGAAGGGGCTGACTTTCAACCCAAGGTAACATGTTGCAGCATGCTTGATTCTCTCGAGTTATTGGCTAATCAGAGTTTACTACTCTCAGAAATTTTAGGAACTGTTGCCTCATGCCCCACTAACCCTGACTTCGCCCAAACTGGTTGTCTCAGGCCGTTCAGGGCAGCGTATTCGCCTCCCAGCACGCTATATCGATTATCTCTCTGATAAGCTCACAGGCCTCCGCCATGTCCCACCTGTCCCCATTCCTTCATCTCCTTCACCAGGACCTTCTCCACTTTCTCAACCTCCCTCTGACCAGCAGTTCCAGACAGAAGCTGATTCCATGGGCCTTTTTCAGATTTACCCAAACCATCCAACATTCGAGCCCACTTCAGATATGAATCACATTGACATACCGACGCTCGTTCAACAAGCTGTTCCTCCTTCAGGCATCATGAATATTATCCTTCCTTTGGACATCACTCACAAAAACTTATTCTCAGCATTCAGTAGCCCTATCGCTGGCCTACTTACGTGCTGGCATTTTTTAGGATCAACAACAAAGATAAAGGAAGAGACAAACTGCCTCTGGAAGTACATACAAGATCCTGCATTCAAACCATCTGAAGAATTGCTGTTCTCAGTTGATTGTGAATGCACTCTCATCAAACAGTATCTCCAGGACAACTTGAATCCTTTCCACGCGCAACATGGCTGGATCCAGAGCTCGTTTGATTTTCCCCTGGTCAAAGAAGGGGTCAAGTACGCCTTGGAAACAGACCCAGCTATCCCCTTCATTCAGATCAAAAATGTCATTCACCGCTCTATCATTGCTATCATACAATCTGTATTTGCTGACAATGTTTCCTCCATATTTCATATGACCCCTTTTGAACAGTTCTGGGTGACTGCAGATGGACGAAATGTCCACGTTTATCTGGAAGTGTATATATCCCCTCAGATGTTTGATGCACACAAGGAGATCAACTCCCTCACCAGGGATCCAGGAGATGATTATGAGTGGGTCATTTCACCTTTGATGCTTTGGTCTGACGCCACACAACTCCCTAATTTTGGCTAATTTCGGTGATGCATCGCTGTGGCCAGTTTACCTTTTCTTCAGAAACCAATCCAAGTACACCCGTGGGAAGCCAACTGCAGCAGCGTGTCATCACGTCGTGTACATTCCCTCAGTAAGTGTTCATTATTCAATTATACATAATTCTGATCAATTCTCTAGTTACCCAACAACTTTCAAGATCTGTATATCAATATATACAGAGAGGCATCAACAGATAAAATCTACACCCACTTCAAGTGCGAACTTATGCATGCGATATGGAGGTTTCTCCTTGACGACAACTTTGTCAAGGCGTACAACGATGGTATATTAATTGAGTGTGCTGATAGTATTGTTAGGTGCATTTTCCCTGTTTTTTCAGCTATTCAGCCAATTACCCAGAAAAGTATGTATCACAATCAATTTTTATTGTGTGGTTGGGCTAATCAGAAAACAAATCTAATCTAGGGTGTTGTTATCGTGTATCAGATCCCTCAGGAGATGTCCTTGTCCCCACTGTCTCGTTAAAAAGGCCGATGTCCCTGGGATGGGGAAACCGTCAGATATGCTAACATGTAGAACAGAGACCCGAATGAATGACAAGGCATATCAGATCCTGATCAAGAAAGCACGCAAGCTCATTTTCCAGCATGGCAAGAAGGTGACCAGCAAGAGCGTCAGCAACCTACTCAAAGACCAATCTTTGGTTCCCACTTGGGTGAGCAGTTTATTAATACTAGTATTCAATTGCTAGAGCTCACTTCTACCATTAATAGAACACATTTTCTGAGTGTCTCTCATCTGAGGACGCTCTATTCAATTTTTTCCTTCTTTGTGTTGTCGACCTACTCCATGAGTTTGAACTCGGAGTATGGAAGGCAATATTTACGCATTTGATGCATATCTTGTACATGGAGGGGAATTCTGTACAAGAACTCAATTGGCGGTAAGTCAACAGTCTATTGGGGCCAAATTACTATATAACGAGTTTGACAGCTATCAAAAGGTTGCAACATTCAGGTGAAGAACGATCCAAAGGTTCCACAAAAATGTGTCGGCAATGAAGTGATTGGCAGCAAGGGATTACGAAGATCTCCTTCAGGTAAGTGGCTGTACCCTCCATTCTCAAATGCTCAAATTCCACTGGCAGTGCACAATCCCCGTTTTCAAGGGATTGCTACCCTCTCCCCATAACAAGGTCATCTTGGATCTCCTTTTCGACCCAGCAACCTGGCATGCTTTTGGCAAGCTTTGACTACATATGGAGGATACACTTTCGTTCTTTGATACCACAACCGCTCACCTCAGTCATTCAGTACAGGTATTTCAAGCAACAACATGCTCTACCTATCAAACCACGGAATTACCTCAAGAATCCGCTACCCGTGCTCGAAGACATGCAGCGCTCCTTGCCAAGGACCCTCAGTGTGCAATGGGACGTGAAAACGCAACAACTCTGTGCCAAAGATCAAGAAATTCAACCTCTTGACTTACAAATATCATGCTCAGGGTGACTACCCAAACATGATTCAAGGGTATGGAACCACAGATAGCTATTCTACTCAGACGGTATGATATTTTATTCCCTCTTAATCCATGATGAGCACTAATCCTAAGCGCAGGGTGAGCTTGAGCACTGGTGCACAAAACATCACTTCGGCCACTTAGGGAAAAAGAAGAGTACACAGAACGTCAGCCTTGCCCATCAAGAGGCCATTGAATGGTTCATTGTGAAGGTGAACAGCATGCAAGATTCCCTCCTAGCTGTGGAAGCATCCTCTCAGCCAAAGTCTTCGTACATCCCCTACAGAACACTTCCACATTGCTGCATTCACACAGCAAAGCCACAACCTCACAGAATGGTTGAGCAACCATCAAGATGACCCCGCCACCCAGGTATGTTTCACGTTACTGGTACTTCATTGACTGATTATCCCTTTGATACAGGACTTTCTGCCATGCCTTAAGGATCACCTACTGGCTCAGATACGGGGTTTTGCTTACAATGGAGATGAATACGAGTTTTCTGATGAAGACCACTGCTGCATACTCATACTGGACAACAAGATATTCAAGCACGTCTACTTACGGATCAACTACACAACCTACAACCTTTGGCGCAAACAAGACTTGATTAGCACCTGTTCCCATCCCAACATCGTGCTGTTGTCATGAGAAGACGAGCACTCACATCCATACTGGTATGCTCGTGTCTGTCTAATTTTCCACATCATGATACAGCACTGCAACAATGCTGCATCTCTGTATTCCAAGCCAGAATGGATGGACGTCTTGTTCGTGTGTTGGTTCCAATGTGATTCAAATGTCATGTCTGGATGGGATGCTAAACAATTACCCCGGCTTCAATTCTTTGATGAAGAAAACTTAGCCAATGTTTTCGGTTTCATAGACCCAGTCTCTGTCATCCACGGAGTCCATCTCATCCCCACATTTGGATGGGGTTTCACCGAGTTATTGGGACCATCATTCGTGCGACAAGAACTCAAGATGATTGAATTGAACAAGGATTGGTGTTTCTACTATGTTAACATGTAGGTTTATTTTTACATGCGTTACATATACTAATTTCACTCTAGTTTTGTGGATAGGGACATGTTCATGCAGTTCACTGGCAGATTGGCCATAAGGTCACTCGTGAGTAGGACGAGTTCTTGCAGCACGAGGGATGTGAACCGCCCCCAGACAATGAAGATATTGGCATTGAGGTGCAATCTGAGGATGAACTTGAGCGGGAGGTTGGAGTTGGGACAGGTGATGGGATGGATGAAGAGGGAGATGAGCTTGGCAATCCAGAGTCGGAAGAGAGCAAGGGCAAAGAAGATGATGTTATCATTGTGGACAAAGGGGAAGAACTCAATGAGGATATATGGGCTCAGGAGGGGTATGGCTCACTGTAGTCCAATCATGCCAGGCGTGCCCATTCAGCTGCTTTCACAACATCCAGGAGAATGCAATATCTTGTATTGTCAGAACTGAGCAGTTATGATATTACAATACAAGAGTGAGTGCCAAGGCTTAGATTTTATGATAGCTCCTGAAATAGGCATGAAGTCGTGAGTGACTCTTCTCACGTGCTGTCAGGGAATCTCAGCCAAATCAGGGAATCTCACAATTTTGTAATGTTTGTGATGTGGCTGCCAGCGCCGTTCGCTTGTCTTATCCTACTTGTGGAATGACAATCAAGCATTCTGGTGGTTACGGATAGCCTGACTTACATAAGACATGTAAAACTATCACCTGCCAGTGGTGCAGGCCTCTCATCCCCTCCTACACCTCCTTCCCATCTCCCTACCCCCGCTTTCCACTCCTAGGCCAGTAGATACCATTCTTGCAACCAGACCTCCTCGTTAAGATTCCGACAACATGGGGTTGAGGAGTTGGTTCGAGCACACACTCTGTGTAAGATTTGAACTGACAGCTGATGAATAGTATAGTGGTATTGTGCATTTTCGGATAGTCTGGTAACCAGCCTGTCTATGAGGTTGCCACGTTGAAAGGCAAACCGTCGATAGATGGTCTGGTAAATTTCATTGGGGCATAAGGGGAGATTGTGGATTGATTGGGGCACATGATTATCAACCAATGAAAAAAAGCGAGATTATTGATGATGAAAATGTTTTTAAATGATTGGAAATGAAAATAACAAAATAATGATCAACGCAACTTGACTTCAAGCTCTTATAACCGTCCACTCCTTTCATTGATCATGAAATGAACACCACGAGATCTGTTATGCAGGCTGTCCTCAATTACACCTTAGATGAACTACAACAGCACACACTCCAAGACATCGGCAGCCAGCTCCTCGTGAGTCATCTTGAGTTGATTGATGTATATGTCATTGATGACAGTGATGTTTCCAGAAATGGAGCTTTCGTCAATGGTTGATGTACGAAGAGGATACTGTTTGGTTTTGGGACTGGCTGGGAGTTTCCACTGAGGTTTGTGCTGGAGCAGGGGGTCTGAGCGGTATGGATAGTCATTGAATGCTTTGTCACCATCGAGGAGAATCTTGATGACATGAATACAAAGTTGATCACCAAGCGCCTCTTCTTGCTTGAATGTCGGACGGATGTTAGCATTGAACGTAAGCCCAACAGCCTGCTTCGCACGCAATAATATTGGTGCAAGTCGCATATGTTCTGGATTTGCATTCCTGATCTCATAGAGAATCGAAAATGTGCTGGACTGGACCTTCGCAAGTGCATCAGGCCATTATTCCACAAAGATAGACATAGTGATGTTGATATTGTCGTAACAGAGCACATGGGGTCGTCTGGAGACACGAATTGCTTGATCAATGCAATGCAATGCAAGGTCGTGTAACAGATTCGTTAGGGATGTGAAGGAGATGCAGAGTCCACACCGTGCGAGGGCTTCAATTGTCTGCCTTGATGCTCCATTCGTCCACAAGAAGAGTGTGAATGGTGCAGTGAAATATAGGCTACAATTTGATCGAACTTTTGCGAGCTGTGTGACAATGACCTGACATGGCTACAACAAGAAAGCTTAGCATGCATAGATGTAATCTTGGAGTCCTTGACAGTGTTTTCTTTACATGCACGAGTCGTCTGGCAAGTGCTAAGCAGAAGCTTGCTCAGCATAGGTGCATGGTTAGCCATTGCTGCGCCAATGGTTGAGCCAATGTCCCACGATGCCAGGAACTTGGGTGTGATCAAGTCAATCTTCAGTCGTACATTGTCCTTGATATTGTTACGAACTTTAATTTTCTAATCTTTCTTTTTCTAGTCACGTGATATTTTCCACGGTCACATGACAACACGTGCACCTTTCACATCACATGACCTTATCTTTCCTTTGGACTCATCATGTGATCCACAGTCTAGACCAGTCACGTGACTAGCCTCACCTATTTAATTACCGAAGGTCTAGAAACGTCTAGACCCTTATCTACTATCTCTTATCTATGATGTCATACCTTATCTGCAGGACGCATGGACCAGTAGGTAAACAAGTACACACAACGTAGTCAGTATATATACCTTGAATCCAACGCCCCAAGAACTCTAGTCAAGTTCTTGTTGGGTTTCCCTCTCAACAAGTTTCTCTTAACTCTAAAGCACTTTCTGGTGTGAAGTGTCCCAAGTCTTTCTTAGATTTGAGGTCGTCAACATTAGAACTTGACTGTTCATACTTCCGACACTTCACTCCAACTGCTTCATAGGCTATGCCCAGTCTTAAGGGTATATAGGTGGACCCTAGCCTTTTTGGGGAAAAACTTCGAACGCTTTATTTTCAATTGCCACTTGGCACCTTTTTGTTTTACGTATACCCAGGAGATAATCCTGCAAAGGTGCTTAGCTGTTAGTGCAGCACAGGAGTGAGCTCGAGAGCTCTTAATTGGTTTGAACACCGCTCCAAAACCCCCTTCCACTTCTTTTGCGATACGTCGCGAGTCCTCGTGAGGCTCCTTTTTTTACTTTAGTTACCTTAGTCCAAATCTGTGTGCAAAAGGGTTTTGTGCCCACACAGACAAGGAATACGTCTATTTTCTCTATGAAGTCAGGAAGGCTATTGGCCTGATTTGTTATCACTAGAGTGATTTTGATCCTCGCGATATTTTTCTTTTACAAAGGATGATTCCCTTCTTAGAAGAAGTCGAAGCAGATCTCCGGGCACTTTCACCTGAGATTGACCCCAATGACGCCTACGAAGGGCCACAAGAAGCAGAAGTCTTGAGACTTACCGTCCTCGACTACATCAGATCCGAGATTAGGTTTGACACCCTTTTCTCAACTAACACAATATCTCCCGCGACAACGCGGAACGAACAAGGGAGCAAGTTTTAGCGCTCCAACTATATCCCATCCCAAACAGACAAGCTGTGGTCCTCGCACCGGTCGCACAGCCCTGACAGCTCCGGATTCGAGCAGGAATTAGACGACCCTCTCGAGTCCCCACCATCCTCACCAACAATGGCAACGCAGGCCAATCAAATCTCCGCATTGCAAGACGCCTTGTTCGCAATGCAGCGAACAATAGATGCATTGACCGCCACACAAGGAGTGGCCAGTCCTACTACAAGGGAGGTTAAAATCTCCAAGAAAGTCAAAGTGGTCCCAAACCCAAATATGTACAATGGGGCCCATGATAGATACGATAGCTGGAAGATCCGTCTCCAGTTATATATAAATAGTAATCAAGAAACCTTTATCACAGACAAGGACATTGTGATCGCGGTCTTCTCCCGCATTGTCAGCAAAGGCGATGAGAAGGACATGAACAGAGCTGGCATGTGGGCCAGAAATCAACTTATCAAATATATCAATGGGTCAATGCACAATTGGCCAACATATGATGCACTATGGAAACTACTTGACGCCCGATTCAAACCAGGGCTCGATAATGGCAATGCGATAGATGGACTCACCCGTCTCTGCCAAGGACCTCGGGATCGCATGGAGGCTTTCCTGACAAGATGGCTAGCTCTCTACGAGCGGGCCAAATGCGGAGACCCAATGGGGGTCTATTTGCTAGAAAGAAACGTCCGTGAGGACATAATAAAGCATATTTTCATCAATGGGAAGCATCAGACCACGGTCGACGCCTACAGTGACTCCAAAAACTGTTCCAATGTTTTGTAGTTTTGGAGTGTATGTGGAATAGCAGTTGTAGGCGTGGGAACCCCGCTTAGCGTTGGTGGGAGCATATGACGTACCAGCCCCTGGCTACCGCTGACCTCATACTCACGTGATTCGGCTCAGGGGTCGCTGAGATACATCCATTTTAAAATAGAGACACCATTGGAACAGTTTTAGAGCTTTTGAAATAAATAGGGTATTTGATATATATTAGTACTTAGTGTATCCTCCTTTGGCTTTGAGCACTGCCTGAATCCTTCTAGGCATGCTCTCAATCAACTT
>JBBPMQ010000665.1:0-11944 GCA_038090375.1 Boletus rubroflammeus | reverse complement strand
AATGGGGCATACGACCGATACGATAGTTGGAAGATTCGTCTTCAAATATATATAAACAGTAACAATGAAACGTTCATTACGGACAAAGACGTCGCCATCGCAGTGTTCACACGCATCGGTGGAAAAGGAGACGAAAAAGACACCAACGGAGCTGGCATGTGGGCCAGGAACCAGCTCCTCAAGTATATCAACGGCTCTCTACACGCCTGGCCTACCTACGATACCCTCTGGAAAATCCTCGATGCCTGATTCAAACCCGGGCTCGATAACGACAACGCCATCGACGGATTAACCCGTCTTCGCCAAGGACCTCGAGATAGGACAGAGGCGTTCCTTACTCGATGGTTGGCCCTGTACGAACGGGCCAAATGCGGAGATCCCATGGGGGTATACCTCCTCGAAAGAAACGTCCGAGAAGACGTCATCAAACACATTTTTATAAATGGCAAGAGGCAGACAACGGTGGATGCCTACATCCAAATAATCAAAGACACCGGAAATTTGATCGAGTCTTTCCAACTACGATCAAACGCAACACGGGCTTTTGCCCAACAAGGACACTATCAGGGACAAGCATCGTCTTCGACGGCCCGCACCTACGGCGGACAAGGCCAACCGATGGAGATCGATGCGGTACTTAAAATGAAGTGTTTCAATTGCGGGAGTGACCATATGGTCAAAGATTGCAAAAAACCCCGCAATGAATGCTCAGAATGCCGCTTCCTTGGGGGAGGGCATAGCAGGCAGTGCAGCAAGTATCGCCACGTACGCGCGAATACAGCTGGAGAAGAGACGGCTGTTACTCCTGATCAAAAGGGAAAAGGAAAGGGCGACACAAGAATGGCCCAAGTAGCATCTATGGATTTCGAGGCAGCGAAGGCCTACTTCGCCGACCTCTTGGGAAAAGAGTAAACTCTCTGAGCGCACCGGGTGCTCAGGGGGGTACATTACAGACACTGCACGGACAGGGTAGTAGAAAGCGCGAGAATTCGCCATCTACTAATAGTTTTTCATCACTTGTACCATATGTGAACTACGGCGAAGAAGAAGAAAGCTTCTTTAACGCAAATTATGATGACGATGTACAATCATGCGAAGATACTTCATCTATTTCTTATTACGATAAAAACCAGACTGGGCCTTATGAAAGTAAGCTTGCTGCAGGTGAATGCAGGCTTAATTCGGTCAAGAAAAACACAAGAAATTTATCACACGATTCTTCTATTTACGAAAACCCGGAACGGATCCTAATAAGGTCCATCAAGCAGAACAAAGAGATTAGCTTGGATCTGAAGGTAGCCTCGGCTACAACCAAGCACAATATGAAAGAGACCAGAGCGCTCCTAGACAGCGGAGCCAATGGAATCTTTATTGATAAAGCATGGGCAAAGGCAAATAGTATTGCCACGATACCACTCACACGATCCATACCCGTCTTCAACGTGGATGGAACCAAGAATTCGGCAGGAGATATTACGCACTCAGCCGAAGTAATAATAGACTTTGATGGCCACCGAGAGAAGCTCACAGCCGAAGTCACTGATCTGGGAAAGAACCCGATCATTCTTGGATATACGTGGTTAAGCAAACACAACCCAGAGATTGATTGGCAAACAGGTGCCGTCAAACTTACACGATGCCCACGCTCCTGTTATATGCTATCGGATAGACCGGTATTCGTCAGAACCTTAGAAGAAAAGGAGATCAACGACATGCCGTATGTATACCGTCGTCTTAGGAAGGTTGAGCAGCCGAGCGCTCCCAAAAAGGAATTAACGGTAGAAGAGATGGTCCCCAAGGAATTCCACACATTCCTCGACGTATTTTCCAAAACAAGTTCTGAGCGCATGCCCAAAAGGAAACCTTGGGACCATGCGATCGATATGAAGGAAGGCTATGTACCCAGAAAAGGAAAGCTTTACCCGATGTCCACCGAAGAGCAAAAGGAAGTTTCAGACTTCGTGGACGATCAGCTACGTAAAGGGTATATTTGCCCCTCCAAATCGCCGCAAACCTCTCCTGTATTCTTTATTTCCAAGAAAGACGGAAAGAAACGAATGGTACAAGACTATAGATATTTAAATGAATGGACAATCAAAAACAACTACCCGCTCCCCCTCATCTCACAACTGGTGGATTGATTGAAGGGCGCAAAGATGTTTACCAAAATGGACTTACGATGGGGATACAATAACGTACGCATCAAGGAAGGAGACGAATGGAAAGGAGCTTTCGTCTGCCACCGTGGGAGTTTCGAACCACTGGTGATGTATTTCGGGCAGACTAATTCCCCTGCCACCTTCCAAGCCATGATGAACGACATCTTTGCCGATATGGAAGGAGTTGTCATTATCTATATCGACGATATTCTAGTATTTACGAAAACGGACAATAAAGAAGAACACGACAAAATAGTACTCGAAGTACTAAAGCGATTGAAGGATCACGACCTCTTCATCAAACCTGAAAAATGCACGTTCCGTGCCAAGAAAGTAGATTTCCTCGGAATGATCGTATCCGAGAGCGGAATCGAAATGGAACAAGAAAAAGTCAAAGCCATTCAGGAATGGCCCGCACCCACGAACGTCAAAGGCATGCGAAGCTTTTTAGGTTTGGCGAACTTCTATCCCCATTTTATTAAGGACTTCTCTATTATGTCGTGACCTATGAATGATCTTATGAAAAAGGACCACGCTTGGACGTGGACACAAAAGGAACAAAACACATTTGATACGCTGAAGGGACGATTCTCGACAGCCCCGATTCTCGCTTATCCGGAAGACGACGCCCAATATTGCGTAGAGTGCGATGCGTCTGATTTCGCTACGGGCGCTGTCCTATCTATAGAAAAGGAAGGGAAATGGCATCCGGTTGCCCAAACCTCACTATAGTATATAAACCTCAAGGAGTAGCCTGGCAACCCGAGTCTATTCTCTTGGTACTTTCCCATTCAAAGAGTGAGAACCTCCTAAGCAAAGTGCTTAGTACCCCTTCCCCTGATCTCTAACAGAGCTAGTTGATCTTTATCCTTTTGTTGTGTTTTGTGCTGCCTAGACATGGCCCCCAGCTCAGGCCATTTCACTATCTTACTTGCTGCAGCAATTCTACTCATAATGCAGATTCCGCATGGGAAGGCCTATGTCCGCTGTGAATACTGTCGGAACTGTGTGGTGTTGAAATCCCCGGGAATTTCCAAACGAAAGAACTTTGCTAGCATTTAAGGCCACTCAAACCACCCCCCGTTACACAGAAATACCATCAATCACACCCACAATGCCACCCTCTATCAGCACAATTGCCTGGCCCCATGTCACACAGCCCATGCTGCACATGGTCTTGTACTACTGTGCCTGCCGCATAGAAGTTGCGATAGCTCATCTCATCACTGTCGGCAGATGGCAATGGCCAGACAAGTGTTTGGAGCGGGAGTTTGTGAGTCTCGCCATCCTTCAACCCGATTTATTGACCATCCATCAGGCTGAAGGGCTACCTACATGCTGCACAGCAAATTTATGCAAGAAGAACAACTTCGGTGATTCCAGCACCTGCTTGCCAAGCCATCTTCTTGCATTTCCAGGGAGAACTGGCGGAGATGCAGGCGCAATTCCAATCGATGGATCCCGGGTCATTGAAATTGATCACGGAGATCCCAATGCTCCTTTCCACATGGAACCTGGAGGGACAAAGTGAGTTCGACGCTGCCTGGTGGCTGTGGGGTTCTGCGGAGAAAGCCCTCGATATGAGTGTGGACAAGCTGATTGAAACAGCCGACACATACTTTCAGGTGCATGGCTCATTTACATATTGCATTCTCTCCTAACTCCAAGTTAGGCTGTTTGGCTGATGGCCATGTCACCATTCGATAAACAGGAGCTTGTGCTGATGGATGAGGAAGAGGAGTGGTACCTTGCTGCAATCAAACTTCGCGTCAAAGCATTGTGGGATCATGAGCAGGAGATGCAACACTGCTGGGCATGCCGTGCAGCTCTCTGTGCAATTATTGGATTGACCACAGCTCATACAGTGAGGATATGGTTGAATAGTTACATGTAGTCTCCCTTGAAATACAATTACGGTGCATTCCTCACACTGCGGCATTCTTGGCGGATTAATACAAATGATTAAGTGCTTCTAAGAAACACTGATAGGATCTGCAGCTATATTAGATACCTTCATGTAGTCACAACGTGGCACCCCAAGCACTTCATGCACCTTATCCTGCATGTACCATGCAATACAGGCCCGATCCTCTGCTACCTCTGCTGCTCCATGTGTTACGAACTCTAATTTTCTAATCTTTCTTTTTCTAGTCACATGATATTTTCCATGGTCACGTGACAACACGTGCACCTTTCTTATCACATGACCTATTTTTTCTTCGGACTCATCACATGATTCACGGTCTAGACCAGTCACGTGACTCACCTCATGTATTTAATCACTGAAGGTCTAGAAATGTCTAGACCCTTATCTACTATCTCTTATCTATGATGTCATACCTTATCTACAGGACGCATGGACCAGTAGGTAAACATGTACAAACAACTGTAGTAGTATAAGTACCTTGAATCAATGCCCCAAGAACTCTAGTCAAGTTCTTGTTGGGTTTCCCTCTCAACAAGTTTTCTTATCTCTAAAGCACTTTCTGGTATGAAGCAGCCCAAGTCTTTATTAGATTTGAGGTTGTCAACACCATGCATAAGCAACCTCCCCGAAAATGCTGCCATGGTACCAGGCAAGTAGCGCATCCGCAAATGCTGCTTCGGAAACTGTAGATGAAGCTCCTCATAATGGCCAACTGTCAATAGCTGGTCAAACCATTGAGGCTTCCCGTTCTTGTCCAAGTGGTACGGGCTGCTTCAATTTACCATTGCAGATAGGCTGCTATACACGGATGGCCAGAGGGCCAGCGCATCCAGCATTTCCGCATTGCCCGCAGTAGCCGCAGCATGCCAGAGTTCAATCATGGCCCACTGGCCTAACGCATACATCTCTGGATGCATGATGCTCATCGCCGCTGACAGCAAAGCATGTGGTTCCTTGATGGCAGCTAACCATTCCTTACCTTCCCATGATTCTGCCCAGCTTTCAAAATGGCAGACACCTCCAAGTGTCCGCTTGACATCTACGAGGATCCTTGAAATCCCACTCACATAATCTGGAGAGTTCACTCACGTTCCTACCTTGCTGAAACCATCCTGGGGAGAGATTAATGCTCCCCTTGATTTTAGCCTTGTCCCTGAAATACTGTTCTTCGGTTCTCCATTTCCAACGATCTGTGGATGATGTGATGCTGGAGCGGAGGGTTTGTCGGAGCAGCTGGAAAGACCTCCAAATCTTGTCCTAATGGATGTGAGAATGGATATCAATTCCACAAGTGCAAACCTCACTTGATTGACTTCACTGAGTAGGCCTGGCAAGTACCATGCTATGATGTATCCTCTCTTGTTGACTACCATCGTTGGGCTATCCAAAACATCATACCTGCTGGCAGGATCTGCGGTGTTGTCTAATCCCTCCTGCTCCAACCTTTCCGCAAATCTTAGGACATACTGCGCTTCCCGCATGGGGTCAAATCCATGCAGGACCCCTACAGTTCAATTGGTCAGTTTTACTCTTGCCCATGCGATAACAGCTTACATTTCTTTTCCTGTGCCTGGGCCAATATCTGCATCATGCAATCTGCCTCACAAAGAACCTCAGCGGATATGTTGATATTCGGTAAGACTGACGGCGTTGTCATGGAAGGGCTGAGTTGCAATCGACCCTGCATGTAATCCAGAATATGGTCTACAAGCTGTAGTGGTGAACCAATGGGACAGGGGGTGGAGGGATTGAGCGACTGCAGGCTTTGGTATGCAGGGAGAAGGATATCGCACACTGGGGATGGGACAATTGGTAGTTAGGACATTGTCATGGCAACAATCCATTGTTGTGATTTGAGGTTCGGTAGTCGTCATGGAAACCATACATTATTGTTGCACATATATGGGATGCCAACTCACAACATATTGAAGTGATTCCACCTATGCCGGATGGTATGCAAACGGGCCTGCACAGTGGGGCCTGCTTGTTTGTAATACATTGCCAACCCCTGGCGGGCCCCGCTTGGATATAATATATATCTGCCACCATTCCCTGGCGGGCCCACTCGTGTGTAGCAAATAGACCCTGTCATCTGCTGGTGGGGCCGCTTGCGTGTAGCAGATATGCCCCACCATTCCGTGAAGGCCCCATTTAGCTAAAGTACATATCCCCGCCAATCTCTGGTAGGCCCACTCCAGTGTAGCATATAAACCCTACCAACCCCTATAGGGCCTGTTTGTATGTAGTATCTATCCCCAACCATCACCTTGCAGGCCTGCTCGTGTGTTGTATGTACATCCCATTGTTCTCTCACAGGCCTGCTCGTGTGTTGCATATACACCCCACCATCCCCTGCAGGACCCGCTCATGTGTTGTATGTACACACCATCCTTTTCTGGTGGGCCCGCTCGCGTGTTGTATCTACACCCCGCCATTCTCTGGTGGGCCTGCTCGTGTGTTGCATATACACCCCATCCTTTTCTGGTGGACCCACTCGTGTGTTGCATATATCCCCACCATTCCTTGACAGGCCCACCCTGGGATGGCCATGTATAAAGTGATTCTGTCAACCCAGGCTGCCCATGTGTCTCAGATAATATTACTACATGGGCTCACAAAATCATCCAATAAATGATAAGATTAAGTCAATAACTCAAGTTCCCATTAATGGATATCATTGTTCGCGGTATTTGGAGTGCTCCACTGGATGTTCTCAGCCATCTGGCTGAGAACTCACTCCATGATCAACTGCCAAGATTGTATCTGGCCACATTGGCTGACAACGAGAAGATCAATGCACTCCAGGCATGCCTTGTCGTCTGGATTCTTACTCAAGGCACCATTGTTCCTCGTGTCTTCCAGATCCAAGCTTCCCTTGCCATGTTACTGTGACACAACAGTGTCATCACTGCTGGCACAGGAAGTGGAAAGACGCTCTATTTGTTGATTTCTATGCTACTACGACCAGAATCAATAACAATAACAATATTGCCACTCAAATGCTTGCAGACAACTCAGGTGAGATTGGTACTAGTGTTGGCATGTGAGAGAAATGGTGTTATCTCACATGACCAGGTTTTGGAGTGTCAAAAGTACAACATAATAATGATTGTGATCAATGAGGACACCCCGAATGATGCAAAACTCTGGGAGGTATTTGTAACACTCTCATGATGACTAGTATATATGCGAAAAGCTTGAAACACATACAGATGATCAGAACAGGAAGATATCAACACCTTATTGTTTCACCTTGACAACTTGGGATGTACAATGGCCATCTTCCTCAGCTAGCACAACTCATCCGTCATGATCAGTTGTTCAACAAGAAAATTAGCCGTGTCCACATTGATGAAGCCCATAATATCTATACAGCAGGCCTAGCACACCATGGAGAAGATGCCTTCCGACCAGCCTATGGCAAATTAGGCGAATTCTGCATCCTCCTCCCTAAAAGCATCCCATTTCAAACACTCTCAGCAACATTACCACATCATATCCTTGCCACTGTCAAAGAACAGCTTCTTATGTCATCAGACTGTCTCAAAATGAACTGTCTCAAAATGAAGCTCTTAAGTAACCAACCAAACATCACATATATGCAACTATTCCTCTGGTTGGCAGCCTCCAAAACTTCCCTTCTGCAGGAGTTTCACCCACCTATGGTTATTCTGAAAACACTTGTCTTCCACAACTGCAAATAGGATGCCACCGATGCTGCTGAATACATTGATGTAAGATTACCACACAACCTCCAAAGTCTTGGCTTCATAAAATATTACCACAGCGACATGTTCCTGGAATATCTCCAGCAAACTTTCGAGGATTTCTCCGCACTGAATGGTACCTGCTGCATACTTCATGCTACTGCTGGTGCATCAACAGTAAGTGAGACCTTGTAGTACATTCAAAGTTGACTTTTATCTACTAGGGCCTCAACATTCGAGGTGTTCTGATTGTCGTACAGTATGATATATGGCTGAGGCAGCCCAACGAGCAGGACGTGTAGTTCAAGATCAAGGTCTTTGTAACGGAGCAGAGCTAGGCTCACATCTCCAAACAGCCCGACATTGAACCATGCACGCGTGTACGACAAGCTGCCACTGTAAGTGGACTCTAATGACTATCTGACCAATGCCAACAACGTCCAAGTAAGTTGTTCCACAGGACGAGGGGAAAGAAGGAAGGAGGTGAGCGGAAACCTTACATCCAGCTGCTTATTAGGCAGAGAGAACAAATGGATTAGACTGCCATAGCAGTTGCATTGTGTCTAGCTTATATACCTGTAAGGAGTGTGCACAGACCAAGCTGTGTCTGGGAGCATAAGGCTAAGTATGTAATAAAGGAAGCAGCTCATGAGAGTGGTTCCTTGATGCTGAGAAAAGGAAGTAAAGAAGCAAGGATGACTAATAGCACGTGTTTGGTGTACGGTCCGGTCACATGACTAGTCATGTGACTTTCCCATGATCACATGCTGTTGAAAAGATTATGGTAAAGTAAAAAGTAAAAATGTAGAAATGTACGATGAAGTGTAAAGTAGGTTCATTTTGTAACAGTCTCTATGGTCTCTATTTCACGATGGTAGAGCCCTGGGCACTTGAACTGAGTTTAGTCAGAGGGGGCGGGCAGATAAGTGACTTGGACCCTGACAGGCCCTATGCAGAAACAGTAAAGAAGACATCCTTAAAGCCCGATCACACAGGTTATGCATCTCTTCAATTTGCCCAATTCAAGACATGCCTTTGTAAGTTACATATTTGCAGGGTACCTCAACGACCAGTCTCCAGAAGGTTATAGCTACTGATTACACAATGGTAACAACTCACTGATTGCTTACCTATAGCATTGTCTTATTCAGCTTGATGGTGTTGTGATCGTCATGACGACAGTTTCAACCTTCTGTCTATCTTTCATGGTGAGGTACACATGAGTGAGGTTTCTGCAGCCAAAACAACAATGAAACGCAAACGAACCCAACTCCATGTGATGACAGAACGACAGCAACTACTAGATACCCTTGTTGTATGGCAGGGACAGGCTCACACTGAAGATCCTTACTGAGGTGTCTGGCCAATCACTTGATTGCTCAACAAGGATGGCCTTGAACTCTTGAGCAAGACACATCCAACTGACATTGCCTCGCCATCTGATCTCATTGCCCTACTTGAAGAATCCGACGGCAATGAATGGGAAACCAAATACAGTACGAAAATTTTCACAATCATCAAACAGTTCAACCAAGCAAAACTTCAAGTCCTGCAATCCAACTTGAAGTCACTGGCATGCGAGACATGAGCTGTGAGGAGACCCAAGCAGGCAGGCATGGCAATGCCAATCATGTATACATTTGTTCCTGTTCAAACACCTGAGTCTTTCATTTCTGTGTAAATGTCATACTGTGTTTGTGTTATCGTTCGTCCGATGCCAAGGTTGAAAGGTCAAACGACACTTGTGGGATCTCATCCTCTTCATTCTCAAACCCTTTGCCTGCCACCATCTTCCGTACCTTTTGATTGAATGTCGCCAGTGTCAAGGACCATAGTTTCTGCTCACCAGCTGCCAGCATGTCCACTACAGGCCTGACAAGATCACCTCCAAGCCTATTTGGATTGGATATGTTAAGCTCAAGCTCTCCAACTTTGTAAGCGACCTTGTTGATGGCTGCCGACATGTCAGGTGTGGTATGGGTGATTCTGTGATATATGATTCCAAGAGCACGGCCTACTTGCTTGCGGACACTCTGTAGAAGATCAACTGTGGCAGAGATGTCACCCAGATGATCCCAGGAGGCATAGACCCCCTTTGCAGCAAAGAAAAGCTTCCAATGTGAGTTAGAACGTGAATAAACTCACGAGATAATCTTACCTTCAGAAATTTGATAAGGTGCTCAATATTCAAGTTGATAGGCATGGAGTGACCTTCAATACCAGTCAAGTTGACCAGCATGTTGTCACACATGATATCCCTGTATATGTAGCACTGTTATTAGCATCATTTACTAGAATGAACATGACATATGTGAACTCGGGTGTCCAGACTTCTTTGAGGTTGTAGAGGAAATGGAGGATTTTGAAACAATAATTGTTGAAACCAGCGCCATGGAAGATCATTGCAAGGTTTCCGAGAATATCTTCAATCCGGCCAAAGTCTCCTTCTGACGTCGCATGAACAAGCTCCAGGACATATAATAGATCGCAAGTCAGCAGGCAGATATTGTAGTGTATGTTGTCAGTGTCCAAAGTACTAGACTTTGAGTTTCCCGTTGTTTTTTTTGCGGGCTGTTTTGATGTCGGTTTGCATGGTGTGGCAGTGGTGTAGTTAAGAATTATCTGATCAGCAATTCGGTGTAGTTCATCTGGCAATAGATTCGATGAGGCAAATGCAGCAAGGGAAGTGTGCTTGGATTCAACCTTCCATGCATTGAGGATGATACCGCGCAGGATTTGGAGTAGTGTAGCTAATAATGTATGATAGTCAGGATGATCGCACCCCAATCACATGTGGTCAAGAAGAGCAAAGAAGTAGAAGGCTCCCGACCTGATGAATTGAACCCTGATGGACATGTAGAAGTGCCCATATGAGATTTATGCAGAGGTGGAATAGTCCAAAACTGAGCTGGAGAGTTTGAAGTCAAGTGAACAGATTGACATCTTTTGTTCAAAGAGCCTTTGCTCCATGTATGCAAGCATTTGTAGACTGATTGTTAATACTTGGAATCACCCGCTCAGCCAATTCTACATGAGTCATCTTTAATTGATTCACGTAGACGTCGTTGATGACTGCAATGTTGCCAGTAATTGAGCTCTCATCAATAGTTGAGGTGTGTAGTGGGTACTGTTTGGTTCAATAACCCTTGGGAATCCTATGGTCCTCAGGGTGAAGGAGGATGGGCGGTCATTTGTAGTCCTCAAATGATTTGCAACAGTCGAGCAATACATCGATGATGTGGATCTGAAGCTGACTATGATATGCCCTCACCTAATCTCAACTTGGGAGAATGTCCAAGCTGAGTCGAAGGTCAGATGCTTGCCATGCTCATAAAAGTATAGGCAATAGACACATATGAGCGGGATTGCTATTTCGAACCTCATAAAGAATCACAAATGTTCTAGACTGTACTTGTGCAGGTGCAGAGGCTTGTTGTTCGACAAAGATCGAGGTACTGATATTTATATTGTTGTAGCACATGACATGATGACCGTGGGCAATCCAAGTCGCCTGCTCGAGCATTTGCATGGCAAGGTTATTTATCAGTTTCGTGAGTGAAGAGAAAGACATGCACAAGCCACACTTGTGCAAGGCTTCGATGGTCTGACGGGAGGCCCCATTCATCCAGAGGAATAGAGTGAATGGCACAGCAAAATAGACACTGAGCTGTGAATGTTCTTTTGCGAGCTGCATGATGATGACGTTACATGCCTTTGAGAAATGAACTTGAATATGTTGGACTCAGATGCAGAAGACAGGGCTTCTCTATAGTACTACTTGTCTTGATTTTATTCTTCTGTTTGGCACGATCCGTCTGCGCAGTGGTCTGAAGTATGCAGTGTTACGAACTCTAATTTTCTATTCTTTCTTTTTCTAGTCACGTGACAACACGTGCACCTTTCCCATCACATGACCTTATCTTTTCTTCGGACTCATCACGTGATCCACGGTCTAGACCAGTCACATGACTCGCCTCATGTATTTAATTACTGAAGGTCTAGAAACGTCTAGACTCCTCTTATCACGTACAGTGACTCCAAAAACTGTTCCAATGTTTTGTAGTTTTGGAGTGTATGTGGAATAGCAGTTGTAGGCGTGGGAACCCCGCTTAGCATTGGTGGGAGCATATGACGTACCAACCCCTGGCTAC
>JBBPMQ010000664.1:0-11982 GCA_038090375.1 Boletus rubroflammeus | reverse complement strand
GTATTCAGACTACTTATACTACTCTAGTGTGTGTACATGTTTGGCTACTGGTCCGTGTGTCTAGTAGATAAGACATGACATCATAGATAAGAGATACGAGATAAGGGTCTAGACGTTTCTAGACCTTCGGTAATTAAATAGGTGAGGTGAGTCACATGACTGGTCTAGACCATAGATCACGTGATGAGTCTGAAGAAAAGATAAGGTCAGGTGATTAGAAAGGTGCACATGTTGTCATGTGACCATGGAAAATATCACGTGACTAGAAAAAGAAAAATTAAAGTTCGTAACAGATGCTCTGAATTTTTGGTATTAACACTGTCCAAGCTGCCGAGGTTCTTGATTGTATTGATGTAGTGAAGTAGGGAGTGGATCTTTGGGATGTCGAAGTGTTCACGAACACCTAGCTTGATAAACACATTCTTAGCCCCATGAAAGTCGTCCAAAGCTTTCTCTAAAGCTCTTAGAGTTTCGTCTGTGTGAGATCAATACTGCGCAAGATAAATAAAATCAATCAGGCTGCAAATGGCACAGAGAATGCGAGGTTCGGTGGTGATACCCACGAGGCCGCCAATGAAAACTTGTTGAAGTTGTTTGTGGTCAGCACCGGTCCACTGTCTGATTTTGGAGATGCCATCCTTGAAATGTCGAAGGCCTGGGAAGATGGGCATGGCACGAAACTGAGCGTTGAAGTCAACCAAACCGGCAATGGCAGCGCACCATTTTTTCAAGTGGTCCTTGAATACTCCTTGGTGAAGCTGATGCAAGATGTCAGAAGAAATGCAGATGAATATATCAGTATGAGGGAGATCTGCCCAGAAGGGTGAGAAAACAGGCCAAAGGCCCACAGCGATGAAGTCTGGGGGGTACTGGCCAGTGGCTTGAGCGTGAAGTGTTTGTTTGGTTTGTGTTTGGTTGCGGAGTGTGAATTCACTGTTCATTCCTCGTTGGTTTGGATGCACGAGGCACTTTGGACAGTGATTCTCAGTGCAGCAGGCGACAAGACACTGCTCGGGGTGGTCTCCAATGTAGGCCGCAAGGATTGGGAAGACTTGCCGAATGTGCCCATCTGCGCACACCATCTCCACACTGTTTTGGCCTGCAGCCACAAAAGGCTGAAGGAGTAGTTTCATGCAGTAATGGAAAAGTCGGTAACCCGCGATGGAGTTGTCCTAAAAAGAGGCAAACTTCAAGACTGGCAAGTATCCCAGCAAAACGGCTCCATGCCGCGATGGCTCATGATGAACTTGCTTAGACAGGTTACTGATGCTGAGGTAGACTGGCCAAGCGGCCTTGTCACCCTTAAAGCGAGACAGTTGGATCTTATCTGATGCTATAATCACTGGTGCAATGGTAGCACCAGACGGCAAGCACTCCTTTGTATCGGGTTAGGTATATATTTGTGACAACAGTTATGATCTTCTTACTTGGGTTTTCCACCACCAGTCCCCCGTCCACATCTCATCATATCGGCGGTTTTGTCCTTCTCAGTCCGTGTAAACCATCTCTGGTGTGTATGCCATACTATCATTGAATGCAGGATTACCTATCAACTCTCGAATGTAGGCGACGGGATCTCTCATCCACAGCTCAAGCTCCTCTGACTCGGTGTTGCTGTCAAGTTGTCCATCTGGTGTGTCTCTTTCAGTTGGATCGAGATCACCACGTGTTTGAATCATTCGGCAGGTCCATTCTGGCCCAGTTTCCTGAAGGAGGGACAAATTCAATTCTTTGTCTTCCCAAAGGTATTTTTAGTTGCTGTCAGGTCAATACTTGTGATTTACGACTTACAATGGGAAGCTTCAGGAACTCGTCGGTCGCACGCTGGTTCACAGTTTTGATCAGCCACCACGCCAGGTCCCACTTGTCGTGATTCGCAAATGGTGCATATGGACCTTTGTCCGCAAATGTCTTCATCTGTTCGAAAGAGGTCGCATCGGTCCCAAGAACGTCAGCTGCGGCATGCAAGAACAAATCGGGGAAATGGCGGAGTTTGCCTCCACTCGCTTCTAGTGTGCTACTATCTCTATCCTCCACCTGGTTAACTTGATCTGATGCATTTATGTGGTCGCCTTCTTCAATATGGTGAGGTATTTCTTCCGTTGATACTTCCCTCGCATGTACTGAGCCGTCATCCCGTATTCAGTGTGTGGGCTACTTGTTCAGCATGGGCATCAAGCTCCCATTGTGCATGGCATTGCTGGGAATGTGAAGTATGTCGGTGCAAAGTACCCACTGTCCCAAAGCTTCATTTACAATACCTGCATACATTGTGCTGACACTGGATCCTCTGGGGAGGCATAGTAGGCATCAGGGAGGGTAAGTGTGGCATACAGTGAAGGCCATTGGACAAACTTAATGGGCTTATTCCAATGCTGTATTCAGCCTAACGACCATAGCAGCCATGCTCATGTGGCTCCCTACGTGATATTTCAAAGTCGGGTCAGCATTGCCTGTTGAACCAATCCGTAAGTAAAAACTTCATCGCTCCAAACCTGTACATTCTGCTATTGTACTTTGTTCTAGCCAATGCGGGCCCCTGTGCTAACCCTGACATCGTCTCAGGCTTGACTCTGTAAGTATACATTCACTCCCTAATACCATACTATCTCGTTCTAACCGATGCCAGCGCTGTGCCTCTATGTTAACCCTGACTCGGACATCGTCCCAAGGTTGACTCCAGAAGTAAATATTCACTACCTCCTTTTCTGTGCTCCTACTGAATGCTTGTGCTGTCCTGTAGGACTAGTCATTCGAGACACGACCTGTGCTACCATCACACTACCTATCCAGGCTGATTGTGATGCTCATTATTCCTGCAGGCCCCAGGCCCCAGTCGGAGGTAAAGTATTTCCCTGCACTGCAACCCTTACCTTAACGGAGCTTCCTGTCCTTGCCCCCTCCAGGTTTGTTGCTTCAAACTGCCGCTCTTGGTGCCATCGAATTTCATGGCATGTTGACAAATTCAAGCAAGGTCCCCGTCTTTACTCAGCACGCGCTCGGTGAGGACGTATTTAAAGGATGGTTTCTTACATCTCATCCTTCTCCAGTTACTCATCGCTCTGCTGCTCATTGCCAACCATTGTCATTATCTTCTGTCGCTATTTAAACTCTTCACTCCTTTGTTACCACTTTCATTGCTTTTCGTTCACATCTAATCCATCATCATGCCCAAGGTTCTCGATCAAACTGCACAACCATGAAATGCTGCAGTAGCGTCTGTTACGAACTCTAATTTTCTAATCTTTCTTTTTCTAGTCATGTGATATTTTCCACGGTCACGTGACAACACGTGCACCTTTCTAATCACCTGACCTTATCTTTTCTTTGGACTCATTACGTAATCAATGGTCTAGACCAGTCATGTGACTCGCCTCACCTATTTAATTACCGAAGGTCTAGAAACGTCTAGACCCTTATCTGCTATCTCTTATCTATAATGTCATACCTTATCTACAGGATGCACGGACCAGTAGGTAAACATGTCCAAACAACTGTAGTACTATAAGTACCTTGCAATAAACGCCCCAAGAACTCTAGTCAAGTTCTTGTTGGGTTTCCCTCTCAACAAGTTTTCTTACCTCTAAAGCATTTTCTGGTGTGAAGCAGCCCAAGTCTTTATTAGATTTGAGGTTGTCAACAGTGTCGGGAGCTTTGTCTGGAGGCTGTGTACCCCGAGCCTGCCGTCCAAGCGAAAAGCTTCAGGCCATGCGAGGTGGGTGAAGTTGCCAGTTGTGCTGTTTGACCATTAACTATTTGGCAGAGGACTGTAAGCAAGAAAAGGCCACTCACGAAAAAGAGGCCCTTGCGAAAGTAAAAAGGCACGAAGAGTGTACCCACAGGCGTGACCAAGCTGCAAAGGCAGCTCAACAGGATCCCCTCAAGGCCTGACCTACTCAAGCTTGGGGTATGGCTGACGTTGTCCCAACTGTGGTCAACAATGTGGTACATCTTATTTTATTATTATTCTTCACTCCATATGACTACATTTTTTATCCCATAGTTCTTGTCTCGCCCGGGTGGTGGCCACGGTACTGCCTTAACCCACGTGAACCTTCTGAACCCCCCACTTGTTGCACGTCGGGGTATTATCCCCCCTGTTCCTAGATCAGGCCATAACGAGAACGTAGAGGTATGTACTCGCAATTGGCTCCCTTGCTGCAGTTGATTTCTTAGGACAGCTCCCGCCACCTTCATGCATTCATAGCCTCAAACTGTTGCGTCGAACTAAGACACTGCTTTTTATCCCCACCACCACAACCACTGACACGTCCATGCGCAAGAGGGCACATGAGCCCATTCCTGGTCACAGACAGGAAAAAGAGTACATTACAAATACTACTTTGAACAACTACATTGACTTGAGTTTCAGCACCCACCCAGAAGTCAATGACAGTCCGACTGTCCAGCTGTTCCCAAAAAAGTGTGTCTACCACCATGTCATCAATAGCGACGATGAAGAGCCATTAGTAGGCATAAAGACCACTACCGAAACCAAACCAGTGGTGACCAGGGGAGAACTTCAAATAGTCAACACCACAGGGCTGTCCATCGGTGGGACAGCAACTACACCGCCAACCAAACACGCCACTCCAAATCAAGATGGAGGCAAGCTCCTGGGTCCCAAGCCTCATCCAAGGGCTGGTGACTATGACGGTCCCACGTGTCGCATCCTTGACACCGTGATTCAATTCTATCATGCCATTCTGCTGATGGATAATCCTTTCCCTCAGCCGCACGTAGAAGTCCAGTGGGCGAAGTCAGCTTGGGACTTAAGTTGCCAGTTCTATGGCACTGACGCTGCACATGATCCCAGTGTTCTAAAACTGGCCAGTACTTTTTTCGTCTAACATGACATGAACTAATTATCATTTAGATCACGGCGTGAGCTTCCAATCTGCACGGACAATTCAAAACCAAAGCACGCACGATCATTCCAACCACATATGGGTTTGAATTATGTGCCAGTTCCATTGCACAGGGACCTCTTCACAGCCCTCAAGTCCAACTCAGCATTTATGTACCGCGTAAGTCCATCAACTTCGAGACGTGTCCAGCCTACACTCATTGTCCAACATCCAGGATTTCCGACCACCTTTATCGAAACAAAGGAGTTCAGCAGATCATCAACGAGGTCTTATTCAAGAACAAGACTGATGAAGGAATAAAGTGGCCTGAATACTATCACCCATTCCCTATTGCAGGATATGCTCTGGTGCTCTCGGCAGTAGGAATCATGCGGTTGTTACAAGATCATACTAACATTTATGGACTAGGTTGAGTGCGCCATTGACGAATGGGCATCCGGGTCGTGTGAACGGATCTCATTCACTGAAGATACCTACATGCCCATTTACAATGCCCACCTCGACAACCTGGAATTCTTCCACAAGAAAACGGTCAAGCAGGACATTGTGCCGACGATCATGAAGCAGGTCTATGACAACGGAAAGTAAGTCAAATTATCATCCTCCATCCAATCACTCACTTGTCACAGGCTGCATGCTGGTGTCCCAATGGCTCGACAAGTGAACAGTGTTACTTTATTGGTGGCGGTGATTGAAGATCCCATCAGCGAATTTGATCAGGAGCGCGAGCAGGATGCTGATGAGATAGAGGAGTTTGATGACAATGTGTTGATGGAAGAAGTGGATATGGACATGGATGTCATGCAGGATCCGGAATGCCAGGATGAGGTCGAAGAGGCAGGGAATGAGCAGGTCGATATGGACAGTGAGTAGTAACGATGGGGTATGACTGAGAGCTTTGTTGTTGCTGATAGATGCAAAGTATACCCACTATAAGATTCTATATCATTTGATGTAGTGTCTGTAGACAATACCACGGCATGCTACAGTTTTCTATTATAGAATCTGCCTTGAGTCAAAGCAGCTACTGAGTGCAATAATATTGGGGGAAGCCTATGGGTTCTACAGGGACTATAGATGCAATAATGTACTATGATGCATTTTGTTTTTTCCTGATGTGCATCCTGGGGAAGTGAGATCTGAGTCCGAACATGCTGTCACTGGCTCACCAAACTTTGTTGGCCGCCTATGTAGCCGAGCTTCATATGATCAGAACGATTGTCTTCTGATCTCGAAGTTTTTCGCCGAGGCACGATGCTGCGTAGGTTTTAGTCTCTGCATGAGAAGCGAGGTGGCTCACCTCTTTTGCTTCTGCCAGAGTCTAGAGTCGGGTCTTGCAGGTCAGAGCAGAGGTGTAGGCCACTGGCAAGAGACTAAAATGCCCAGGATTATCTGTTTGATTAGTCCAGATCCTGAAAGATACGAGGGACAGATACCATTCTGATTGCCGAATTCGTGATGGGCTCACTGGCGTCCGACACCTAGAATGAACCCCTTTACATCGAACCAACAACTTCGCAAATCGAGCTAGCCTCCGAGTCTCCCTAACCTATAAGAGTCCGGTATGGAGTAGATTTGGCGTTCAAATTTACTCGAGCGGTAGAGCCAGTCGGCCTCGCTTTGGAGTGCAAGTCACGTATGTATCTAACTTTGCCTTGTCTTGAAATCGAAGCGGCCAGAGTGGTAACCGGACTGACTCGGATGTAGGCCCGGAGGTCAAGAATGGTGTGTACGCTGGGTTGAATGCCGATATATTTTTATCGTGGACATGACGGCCTGCGGATCAGATGAACTAGTCCATACCGGTCGATACGATATGATATTACCGTAATGTTTAGCAGGTGAAATGTTTGAGCCGAGTCAGCGGCCCAGCCGAGATAGATAAGGAACAGATCATGTCCACTGTGACAACATAACCACACCGCCATGCTCCTACATCTCCACCACATCACTAAGCCCATCGAGCACATCCAGACACTGTCTGGTCTGTCTGGCGCCGACGACGACGACGTCGCCCAAGGCTTCGCTAGCCTCGTCGAGAACACCAATCCATCCCTGGGTGGTGGCGATGTAGCACAGGGAATTCACGCCGCTGCCCACACCCATCACCCTTTCCTCCACAAGTTTGTACCTCAGCTCCAGCACCTCGCAAACAAATACCATGTCGGAAACTTTGTCATCGACAGGAAAACAGGTGAAAAGTTCTTCGAGAGTATGCCCATCTACGCTCGACTCGGCATGCACCTCCTCTTTTGTGGCAAGGAGCAGGTCAAGCTACTCGAGGGCAGTAAACACGTCGAGGACCTCCTCCGCGAACAGAGTGTCCGCGAGGGGCGGATTTATGATTCTCCGGAGAGCGTCAAGAACATCCCGTCCTTTATCAACACCTACAAGATCGCCCTCGATGAGCTCCTCAAACCAGATACCCAAAGCTACGCCACCTTCAACGAGTTTTTTTACCGTAAACTCAAGCCGGATGCACGACCCATCGAGAACGCAGACGACCCTACCGGGTTCTGCTCTGTGGCAGACTGTCGACTCGTCGTCTACCCCTCCATCGATCTCGCGCGCAAGTTTTGGATCAAGGGTGACGAGTTCTCGATTCCTGCGTTGTTGAACCTTGAACCTTCCCACCCGTCGTGTCGCCAATTTGATGGTGGATCTCTTGCTATCTTTCGTCTCGCGCCGTCGGACTATCATCGCTTCCATTCGCCCCTCGATGCGACCGTCTTGGGAAAGGCGACAGACATCCCGGGGCAGTATTATACTGGTGAGCGAACACGTCTCGTCCATGTGCACGAACGACGGTCTGATTGAAGTATACGCAGTAAACCCCCAAGCGGTCAACCAAACCAATCTCGACGTCTTCTCCCGCAACAAACGTTCCGTCCTGTTCTTGAAACACACCCTCTCCGGCAAGCCAATCGCTTTTGTCGCCATCGGTGCCTTGCTTGTCGGAAGCATCGTCTGGACGGTCGAGGTGAGTTGTTTTGGCGGGATTGAGTGATGCCGATGGCTCACCGCTTGGATGGGTGTGATTGGACACGACGGCGGATCTAGGAAAACGCGAGCGTGCGTCGCGGAGACGAGCTCGGCTATTTTGCGTATGGTGGAAGCACCATCGTCGTCATCTTCCCACATGATCTCATTAGGTTTGACGAGGATCTGATACAACACTCTATTCCGTCCGATGATGATGCGGGCAGGAACCGCGCCGTCGAGACCCTCGTGAAGGTCGGATACTCACTCGGACGTTGGAATGGCGCGGTGGCGTGAGGAGCGGGAGTGTTTTAGGGATCCGATCAAGCGAGGGCGAATCTTTGGTGATGGGAGATGTACGGTACTCAGAGGCGCCCAGCACGTTGGCCTGGATTGCTCTCGAGTGCTGTGTTTACGGAATCGGTTTGGTTGTTGGGACTCTAGGGAGCGCGACGCTAGAAGTAAGTTAGTGTGCTAGGAGAGGACAACCGAGTCTGCGATACGAATACTATGGTATCCAAGTCCGACGAGACGCGGTTCATGATCATCGACTTCGACTGGGCGGGAAGGACTGAGGAGGCGGGAAGAAGTCATCAGGAATTTGACCAATCACTTATCTAAGCTTATTTAGACTTTTCGCACTTGAAGACACCAGCAATATGCAGATAGCTTGATAAGTAAGCCATAAGTAAATGTGTCTCGATTTCGGGCAAGTTGGATAAGCAGGTCAAGAGAATAACTTCAGATCAACTCTATTAAGGTGGGATAAATGCGAACAATGTAACTATGTGTCACCCCGCAATCTCAAATGCATGATGATCTACAAATTTGTTAACATAAAAGGAGTGGAAGAAATCGTATGAATGATGGGGACGAAGATCACGGCGAATTGGACGGGTACCATAAACAGGAACCAAATGTGCGGCACGGTAGATCGTATCCATGTGGATCACGGCGTATTTTGGTGAACGATTAGGCAAGCAAGCAGGACGCACCACCCATATCCCCGTGTCCTCATCTGGACCATTACCAACTTTATCGAACCACTGTACAAGAGCGCATGAAAAGTATGTCCCCTTGAAGGTAAAGGAGAAGAACGCAGGGACATGTGCGATGTCATAGGCTTGCATGCCAGTCTGTAACGGGTCAGGATTTGTACCAACAAATACACAATCATAGCGTGGCGCCTCCTTCCTCCAAAAAGGGGCGGAGCGTATGTGCTCAGTTCGCATACCGTTGACACCACTTAAGTCGCTAGGTGGATAGAACCGGGCAGATGCCGAGTTGAAAACAGAGATCGTGCATTCAAAGTGGGGGCCGACGGTAACAGGAGCGTGGTTGTGGTCAGTGTATAGTTGATGTAGGAGGAACTCACTGATGAGACCTCCCAACTTTGGGACCTTGGCTTCTGTGGCTAATGCAGCAACCGTCTGTGCGCGCTTTCGTTCTGCAGATTCCGAACCCGGTTAATTGTTGCATCGTAGGCCGTTGAGTGTTATGCTTACGCGGTTTTCGTGAGAGCTCCACATGTGTTGCAAATCCGGCGGCAAAGTCATCTACCACTGGTTCATCATTGTCCTGTGTTACACTCGCTTGAGCTCGTAGGGTGGGATCGGCTGCGGGTTCTGTCCGTGCAGGCGCTTCAGTGGAAGAGGTGGAACCATCGAATATACTCGCTTGAAAAATGGTTATGTAGTTGACAATTCGAACCGAAAACACAAAGGAAGCTCACCGAGTGAATTGAAACTCTCCAGCGTTGTTGAGAGACATGTTCCCTGTAACATTCCACGGTTGGAATACTCGCCTCGGAACCTTGCAAGTTTTGCGAGACGCTGATTTGTAAGAAGGATCTGACCGAGTGCGTTGTGCCTGTTTGAACAGCGATAGGGTTGTTTGACAGCCTCGATGTGTTTGTTTTCTGTTATCGAGGAACACAGTCCATTCGGCGTGCCAAAGAGTTGGATGAGTTCGGGATAGTATTTTGCAGCGTGTTGTCGGGGAAGCGAGAAAGTCGTAACGATGGGGTAATCGCCATCTCTGAATACTTGGCGGAAGTGGTGGAAGCGAGCTAGTGCCTCCCTGATTGCCTCAAGTGTTTGCTCAGTAATAACGTGCTGACGGACCAGATAGCAGAATTCTAAAAAGGCGCGGAATGTCCGCACGATCTCAGCCCTTTATCGCCGCAATGTATACCTGCTCGAAACCATGGTGTGAGCGACAATGAGCATGAAATGAAAATGAAACCTCTTTACCTTCATTAATGCCTTCGAGTCATCACCTGTCCACTGCTTGAATCCCTGGCCTTGGGGAAAACGGCGCAACCCAGTAAACGGCGCTATTGCGGCAATTCTATTGGATAAAGCTTAGTTAGCGATCACTAATACACAAGCTGAAAAGTAGTGTAATACCTACCTTCGATCGATTTCGTCCAAGATTCGCTCGGCTTCCTTCGTACCATGGCGGGCCTTGAGATATGCCTCCACCCAATCAACAAGGTGGTCTTTGAAACAACCTTTAATTAACTGGTGAAGGATGTCGGGTGCAAGCAACTGGTTGATGTCGGCACGAGGGAAGTCATTGGTAAAGGGCTGAAAAATGAATCGAATGATAAGTTCTATCATTACGATTAGGATATTACTTACGACAAGATCACCAACAATTCCATATTCATCCCATAGCACCGTCAAATTATCAGCGTTTTCCTGAAACAGCGCTTCGTTGTAGTCACGACAACGCAGGAGAGCGTCGGCATCCAAATTAGTACGTGTTGCCATACACCTAAGACAAATCAAATGTGTGTATATTAGTCTGTGAGACCATTATGCAAAGGCTGCTCTCACCTTGCACACCACGATCGGACGATACAGGCCAGGAGCGCTTGCTCCTCGTAATCAGCAATATACAGGCCAAGGCTATAAATAACACGACGGAAATGTCCATCGCCAAATCTGACAACCTCTGGCGTGGTCATGGCAGCTTTGAGTGAGTTGAGGATGGCCGAAAGTGAATGATGGAATAGTTGGCGATGGAACCTTCGGAATGCGACATCAGACGAGTGTTCTTTTGTAGCTGTTGTACAGTTAAATTATATTGGCATTGATAGGCATGATTTACTTACTTTTTGGAATGGCTAGAAAGGCGAGAAGCACAAGTGCGTCATGGTGAGCACGACACGCATTGTTCCGAACATTTCCGATCGATACATAGAGCAGATAAAATTCGTTGTTACCGGTAGCTACAGATACTGTCGTCTTGTCGCTTCCAAGGATAATTGGCACCAAAGTACTGCCATGCGTGGACTCGTCTTTGGAAACCTTATCCTATGACGATTCAATAAATGTAAATGAGGAGTTAATCAAGTAAAAAATACCGCTTGTATCCAGGCCCAGTCCCCAGACATGAAATCTTGATATTGTCGGCGATCATCATCCATTGAAAATTCCTGGAAAGGGCAAAAGTCGAGGCAATCGGCAAAGCCTGGGTTGCTAAGGAGTTGATGTACCACTTCGCGTGCATCACGGTACCATACTACGTATATATCTTGCATCCACGGCGGAGGGTTCGTGTCCGGTATGGTACCAGTATACTGGATCTTGAGATATCTCCATTTCACATCACCAAGCAGTATATTGTTGATTGCGTTGTAAAGAGATCGGCAGTTGGTGAATGGTGGGGTATCCTTGTAAAGGAGTGTGCATGCCCATAGATCCAAGAGGGCGTTAATGTTGGGCGCAGATAGTTGCATACGTTTGTAGAGTAGCTCGGCGATCTCGAACTGAGCACGGTCCTTGAATGGAAACCAGTTCGTTGTGTCAACGGCGTTACTAGTAGGTGGAGGGGGAGCTTCTGCATCTAGAAATTCACTCTTCTCGTTGCATGGCCAACCTATAACACCAAATTTAAGTTTAAGTAGGCATAACTGAATTGGATAATTACCTGTGAGTGTCGGATGGAAGTTTCAATAGAGTTTGTCACCAGGTCCATGAAAAGCGGACTCAATGGTGTACAAGGCCTGTTGAGGCTGCACATCTGGAGTATTCTCCCTCTCAATGGGAGGGACGAACTCATCGTCCCAGTCGCTGGTTGAACTGTGAAGCGATGGACTCGCAGTGGGTCCACCTTGGGGCTCAGATGT
>JBBPMQ010000663.1:0-11986 GCA_038090375.1 Boletus rubroflammeus | reverse complement strand
ATGCTTCTCTTCCATTTTGATGCACAGGATTGCATAGCCCTCCCATGCCTCCTACTCATGTATTTAATAGTATCTAGTAGATCTAGTTACAACATGTACAAACCTCAGTATAGTATATAAACCCCAAGGAGTAGCCTGGCAACCCCAGTCTATTCTCTTGATACTTTCCCATTCAAAGACCTGAGAACCTCCTAAGCAAAGTGCTTAGTATCCCTTCCCCTTGATCTCTAGCAGAGCTAGTTGATCTTCATCTTTTTGTTGTGTTTTGTGCTGCCTAGACATCGCCCCCAGTTCTGGCCATTTCACAAGGCATGACTCAAGCATGAGTTACTTGAGTTAAGGTGAGGAGGGACTAGAACAACAAAGAGTCATCAAAGGGGCAAGGTCAGAGGTATCAAGAGGAACTCAGGTGTGACTCACTTTGAGTTGCAGAACTGGGCAAGGACTATGGAATTCCTAGATGAGAGGCAAAAACTGAATTGTGACTCAGGCATGACTCACTGGAGTTGAGGTGGAGTCAGAGAGATTGAATAAGCATCCACTCAGAGGTAGGACAGAGACTGCAAGAAGGAGATGTATTTAGTGTTGCTGCGACTTGCGCCACGGAGAAAGCCGACTCATGCCAAAAAGGGCAAGTCACAGCAACACTAGATGTATTCATGTGAAGAGGTATCTACATAATTTCAGTTTGTATCCCAAAATCTTGAACTCTTTTATTAAATGCTTAGTCTTTGTTGAATTACTCTGCATAGGTAAACTCTAGCAATAAAAACTCACATTTGTGCCAACAGCACAACTGCAGGTGAAAAATAGCTAGTGAGGGTGGTATTGGCAGTGAGTGGGAAAATGGATTTAGTAAGTATGCTAATTGGCATCCCATTCCCACATGGTTCAGCAAGCTTAGAAGCGTTATGTAATGTGATGTCCAGGTGCATCTCCGAGAGTCGTTTGTCAGCTATGTCCAAGAACGAAATCGTGTGCATATCCCGTAAGTATCGAAATCAAAGAACTATATATCTATTAAGAATTGTAGGTGAGTGGATGCAAAACTAGACGAGTATACGCACAAGTCGTCAGGCCTCCACATTGGTCGATTTTGGATCGTCTGTAACTTGAGACATGCCATGCGATGGTACAGGTTGAGAGTCGACAGGTCCTGTATTGGCACCATTCTTTGCTTGCTCCTTCTTCAGCCGTTCGTCAAAGTCGTCTTCGTTGAATGAAGGGTCGCAGCAACTGCCACAACATCCTCGTGTGCCACCGCAGCAGCGCACATCAGCACCGAAGGGATCTGCATGAAGTGTCAGCAACATTGCATTGGGCGGTAGAAAGTCTGAACTCACGAATGATACACCAACTTGCAAGAGCCGAGTAGGCGCAGATACCTCAAAAAATCAATTTTTAGCGTGTAAATTAGGGCCGGATGTATGAATAGCTGGCACCAACCACAGCAGCCAGCGATAATACTAGCGTCAGCTTCGGCCATTTATGATGAGTGGGCTGGAAGAAGTGTAGTACTAGTACTAGCCTCGTTTTACCACGGAGTCAGCATCGGCGCAAGGGTAAGCGCCCCACCAGTTAGGAGTAGTACTGGATTCTCGAATTCAGCACTGCCATTCTAAGTTGATCTTGGCGACGTCCAGGAGCCCTTTCACACCGCTCGTCAGCGTTGCCCTTGGTAGCGATGTCTGGCTCTGAACCCAAGTGGACCTTCGCACAGAAATTCTACGTGGATTTCAACGCGACCGCCTCTGGTCTGCTCTGCCCCAAATTACATCCTACCCTTGCAATCTAATGCAGGAGTCCGCAGCGCTGGCATCCCGGCTGGATGCACTGAGGAGTGGCATCGATGTGCCTCCAGCCGCGATGGAGACCGTGACATCGGATCTCTCGCGTTTGACCAAAAGCCTCAGTGACGCTACTGGGAGTCTGCCGAGTTATGATCAGAGGCGGTGCGAATTCGTAAGTCGTGCGCTATCCCGACAGGAGGGTTTCCAGTCATCCTATCAGACAGCAACTCAAGACGCTAGAGAAAAACATCGAAGCGCTTCGCGGGGCTTCAGCTAGTGCGCCCAAGTTTTCATTCAAGCGCAAGGCCGCGAAAATGAAGCCATCAACTGAACATGCATCAGTCGCCGAGCCTCCTCCCACAAAATTACAGACAACCCTGATCGAGTCTGCAAAGACCTTGGTCGCGTTCTCTCATCGCTACTTGACCATCCTCGATGTTCGCTCTCCTAACTCCTCAGCAGAAGCTTCGATATCTGATCTTGACAACTGTATTGTGAATTTGCTCCCCGGCGACGGAGATCACACAGAGATCCCTGCGCTCCATGTAAAGCGGGTTTCTAGATCCGTCATTTTGTTACCACAGATCGCCGGCAGTATCATTCTTCACGATTTGTCGGAATGTGTGATCGTGGTTGGTTGTCATCAGGTAACACAAACGATATTTCTCGTTTCTGATTACTTTCGATTAACTGTTGCTTCTAGTTCCGCATGCACGACTCGACGGCAGTTGACGTGTATCTTGAAAGTGGATCAGACCCGATCATTGAGCACTGCTCAGGCATTCGATTTGCAACTTATCCAAGCAGTCTTGCACGCGGGGGGTCCCTCCAGGTCAGTCGTCCGTTTTCTGTCTGCTAATTAGGGATCGAGTGACCTTGAAATGGCATAGGATAGCAAGTATTTTGATGTCAAAGACTTCTCTCATATTTTACCGACGGCATCACCAAACTGGAGCTCGCTACTCGAGGAGAGATTGGAAAAGTCATGGCCTATCTTTCCTCTACAAGATCAGATACTACGAGAAGAACTCGAACGGATGCTGTCGGCACGCTCCCGGCCGTTGCAGAATGATTTGCAAATATGAGTGCATTTTTGTCGTCGTGTGCCGCATCTTCTCCCTCTTGTCTGACCTGTACACGAAGAAGCTCTCGGATCATTCGTAACGGTTCTACGCATTTAGGTGATACCTCCTTATACAATATAACCAGTAACTGCGTCGGGTGTCCGTCTGGTTCCGTCTCAGCGGAAAGGTTATGGACCAACACCGGGCTCACAGTTGACGTGAACTCTCGAGGAAGCAACTGATCAGATATAACGACATGGCGGGAATAAGTTGGTACACTTGAAGGGATAGCAGACTTCTATGGTACAGTTTCCGGGAAAAGACGGTGAAAACGAATCAACGACCGTATCTGTATCAAACATGGTTCAACGTCGAAAGCGGATCTTTTAGGAACAAGACTCACTTCTGTAGCTCCCATTCGCGGTTATCCAATGGGCAGACGTTCCTTGTCTTGAGCCACCGCGAGATACAGTGGAAGTGGAAGGCATGCTGGGACTGAGTCAGCACCCAGCGAAGGCGATAGAAGGAAAGTGCGCACGTTACAAATGCCCCAAGCCGCGTTGCATTCGTCTGTTGATGCGGACACTTGGTTTGCCTGACAATCAATGCCTAACAAGGGACAGGGGGTTAGATCTAGAATGCGACGAGGAGGGACGCACAAAGGTCCATGATATGGTTGCGGCAGATGGCACAATTGTCGACCACGATGTCTGTGTCTGTGTGAGGCTTATCCAGCGAGACGGGAGCGAACATGCGCACCCCAAGCCCATAGCGCTACAGCATTCCACTAGACAGGGATCTAAGCGGGAGATGATAGGGAGCGATGGTAAGAGTACCTTTTTGACCTCGAATTTCTTCTTGTTGTCCTTTGCGTCGTCCTTTGCGTTCTTTCCCGACCCCGCTGCGGGCGGGTCAACGTCCATATCGTCGGCCATGATGGTGGTGTGGTCTTCGTCGCTGTGTCGCCCAACGAGGACGAGAATGGGAATTCGTTACGTAAGGGGTGAGGGACGATCACGTGACTCGACGCGACCGCGAGTAAGTCTACCCTAAACTAATGTTGGTTGAGTTTCCTTCGTGACCTCGACGATCAGTTTGTATAACCCCCTTGGCAATTAATGTACTGACCATGTCTAGCGACAGCTCTAGTACTGACCCTAGGTCTCCCCCTTTCGGGACCGCAACGTTTTCCTCCTTTACTCACTCACAATCCATGTTCTCTCCATCAAGATACTCCTACACGAGCTCTGGTGTGTCTCTTTGTTGTGCTGCACTCATTCGATGCGATGAACCACTCCAGACACACCCCTCGCCTCCTCAGACAGCGAGGGTGCCACATCGGATCGGCGCATGCGGCGTGTCAATGTCTCGCCAACCAGATCCGGCGTTTCGTATGATTCGTACAGCGAAGAAAACTCCGTAGAAGAAAGGGCCGAGGTAGATGCAGCTTTGAACGACCTTGACAACGAATTCGACAGTACCGAGGACATGCTCACTGAGTGGTCGCGTGGCTCCGGACCGTCGTCTTACACGGGGACAACCCCATCCTATTCAACCAGTCTTGGTACACACTCTATCTATAACCGCGAAGGAAACCGCCTGAGCACGATCTCAGAACGTACAGAGAACGTCCCCTCACGTCCTGTATCCTACCTGCGCGATAGTGCTCGACCTGCGAACCCGACTCCTGAAGGACCCCGGCTTTCTGCCCATCGTGCCAGTACCGCTTCCCCAGGTCATTTTCACAGTCGATCTGTGACAGATTTGACCTCTGACCGGCCAGTCGGTAGAAGAACTGGCAATCTCATCGCTTTTTTCGAAGATCGAGCCTCACCTTCCGACACTTCATTCGGCCACTCTCGTACGTCCTCAATGCCGGGCAATCGAACCCATAGTCCGTTCTTCCCGCACAGCCAGTCTACACCGTACATGAGCAGCACGACCGGTTATGGGACGTCTACTGGCTATGGTTCCCGCCCCTCGTCCCCGGCGAAGAGCAAGGCTGGCTCGGCCATCTCCTCTGCGTCTTCCGTCTCAGACGCCTTGTCGTCTTCGTCTCTTTTGGCACCACCCACTAGGGGGCCAACGGCGACGACTAGCAGGAGTGGCACGCAGCTAAGCCCGAGCGACTTCGCAAGTACGTTTTCCAATACCTTCGCGGAGGCAAGGAATGCGACAGTTTCATCTGCCGTTTCGCCGACGGTTTCGTCCTTACGCCGACCACAAACATCTCCAGGTTCTCCTCTCATGTCGGTCCGCAACCTCGTCGCAGCGTGGAAAGAGCGCACACCAGCGTTGGGAGAAACTGCACACTCGTCTACTGAGTCATCCGTTTCGCTGGTAGTAAAGCCTGAAGGTCGCTTTGGTCTTCGTAGACGTGCCTCACGGACTGAGAGGGGCCAGCAATCCACTTCGGAGAATACAGGTAACGCCCACAATCCACCGACGACCCCAAAGAGCGTCAACAGCAGCATCATCCCTCCACCCTTTGATATGACCGAGTCGGGTGCTTACGCACGGGACAGTCGAGAGGTTTGCGCTATCGCGTTCTTGATTTTGTTAGCGCTAACCACAACTTTCAGCCGCTCCGCATCGGTGATCTGTGGTACCTAAACGTGCATTCCGGACCTCCGTATCGCTGGCAACGCTGCGAAGCGTTGCTGTACCCACACGTGTTATTGCTATCTTGGATTGCTCGCGGCGGGGGTAGAGGCGTCGTAACATTGGATTTACTCAATTCTACTGAAGTGCGTTCTGTGCCCTCCCCGAGTCACCCCAGTGCGAAAGAAGATGTCGGGACGATCGCCGCTCGCGCTCAGATCGCTGAGGGTGACTGTCCTCCTTTGATGGAGTTATTATGTCCTTTCCAGCTTCTGTACAGTGACGGCGTCGAACGGCTGGCTGCAGAAAGCGCAAGGCAGAGAGTCCGTTGGGTTAGTGCCATCTGGTATGTCATGTCTTTACTTCTGCAAGTCTCGTTTCGTTGATGATCTCTCGCAGGGAAGCGTTGGATCGCTCTGTTACGTTGCCGACCCGTTCAGAGCCTGGCTCTCCTGCGGGTTCGATCAGAACAATCCACACCATGACGAGTACCACCAGCGCTTCTGGCGCTGGCTCTGGCTCTGGATCAGCGTCGACTGTATTTGTCCCGCCTCTGCACACAATTCCCAGTATGTCGGACCTGCATACCCTCTCGGACTCTTCGAGCACCGGATCGTTATCACGGGTTCCGTCGTTCACTCCCCACCACACGCGTACCACGGACGATGCAGCCGTGTCTAACCAGTCATACCTCTATCCCGGTGATCCACGTGTCATTGGACCCAGTCGAAGCAGTTCCCTCCGTCGCACAAGCTCGCTAACCGATCTTGACGAGGAGTTCGCCTCTGCAGTCAGTCGAGCCAGGAATGCGAAGCCTGGCCTCGGGTTCGGTTTAGGTCTTGTCGGTGGTGTCATTTTGGGTGATGGGTCGCCAGTGACTGTATCCAGCGGCCCTAGACTTAGTGGTGAAGTGCGCGTCACCCCGCCCCCCAGTGGTAAAACCAAGACGCATCCCTTGTCGGATATTTCAGATGATAATTTCTTTTCCGCCGGTTCGAGGACGTCGTCGGGCGAGCCTCGGACAACCACAAACTCATTCTATTCTATGTCGGATTCTTCCACTTCGTCATCCGATGCGCGCCGGACCACGACTGGTATTGTAACTGACGAGACGGCGTTCGAGTTCACGTCTGGTGGCTCCAATACACAAGTCGTTCCTTCAACACTTTCCTACCGGCGTACTGAGTCGAATTCCTATCTGGGTGACTCGCATGATGGATCATACAGTTACAGCAGCTACACATCAACTTCCCCATCCTCGTTGTCCAGGAGTCCGGGAATTCGAAGGAGGCGCTACAGCAGGAGCCATTTTTCCGACAAGGAGAATGTGGCTTCGGGCTACACAGCCTCACAGAGTCGCTCCACGTTAAGCACCTGGACAAGAAGCCGCTCCGTTACTCCGACTCCCGCTCCTTCCGCCACAGCCCTCTCTGCTCTCGAGATCCCGGACGGCTCGGGTAGTGAAGGGTACGAGACTGCCAATTCCCCCTCGACTGCATCCTTCAAGTCATTACCTTCAATTCCTTCCGAGAGCGACTATGTGACCGTTGAACAGTGCAAAACCGAGGCCTCCACCGAGTTCCACACGGTAGACCCCTGTGCTTCGGATGTCTCATCCGAATATGTGACTGTGGAGAAATGTAAGACGGAGACGGAAACAGAGTTTGTCACGGCTGCGCTCTGCGAGTGCGAACGTACGGAGCCATCAGAAACCCATTACGAGACCGCGTCGTTATGCAAGACGATCCCTTCCGAGGCGAGCACGCCGTGTTCGTTGGTCGTCGATCTCCCCGTCGAGAGGACACCAACACCTCCTCCGAAGACACCTACGGACGTTCCTTCACTGCAACCTTCGGAATCGGATATCTTTCCAGATGTCACCCCCGAGTCCGTACCGCTTCCTCCATCGGAGTTCAGTCCCACTATATCGAGCGCTAGTCGGGACCTTGAGTCAGAACATCTCGAGGTAACGGTAGTCCCCCCATTGTCGTCGATAGTGAGCTCCGGCGAGCTCTCGATCCCTCTACCTTCGACCGCTGAGTCGAGCTCCGAGGACGAGTCATCTCGGATGCCAACTGTATCCAGTACCGAGTCTTCCGAGTTCGTTATGAGGGATCTCCCCGTGAGCGAAGAGGGCTTCCCATCTCCAGCCCCATTGGCGACTACGGAGTCCTCGCCTTCCATCCATCCTTCCCAGTGGGCCTCAGAAACTGACATTTCATACGAATCGTCGCAGCTTCAGCCAACGCCTCTCACGCAGTCGCTTCACTTTCAGGATGGGCGTGATACCTCCTTCGAAACATCATTTATGCGTCCTAGTGTTTCCCCATTAACCAGTTTCGGAAGCTTGACGGCTATGACAGAAACGATCACCACTTCGGTAGTATCAACACCTCTTCTGCCATCACCACCACCACCGCCGCCGCCGCCGGCTCTGGTCACCCAGTCCGTTTCTTCACCCTCTAGCGGTCCGACCCCTCTCTCGATCACGTCTACGGAATCTTCGTCTTTGTCGCGCACCCCATCCACGGTGTCTAGTGTGTCTAGTCTTTCGTCTAGAATCAGTCTGGCGGAGGACGATGTTGTGTCATTGGCTGATGCTCCGGCCCCTTCTGAGGTATCGACGGAACCTTCTCTCCTGTCAAGTCTTCGTAGCTCAAGCATAAGCTCAGTGCATTATGTGAGTCTCTCATGCAGTCTGTATGTTCCATGTTCTCATCGTGCGTAGTACCCTCATCCAGCGATGGTGCCACTTCCTGAATCCCCTGCTCCCGTTTATTCTCCCGTCCATTCACCTGCGCCTTCCCCCAGTCTCAGTCTCAGCACCCCGCAAACTAATCAGCCCTCCATCCATTCTGAACTGGAGACAGAACCAACTCACACACACACCGAGCGCACTGAGGTTATAACACATGAAATTGACCGGCTACTTCACCATCTCCACGAATTGGATCGTTTCAGGGGTCAGGAGACTCACGAAATCTCGGAAAACATACGAATAATTCGAGATGAACTACACGATCTATCGGAATACGTACGCACCCGCTTGGTTGCAACCGAGAGGGTTGTCGTCGCTGAACGGCCAGAGTCTCCTGCTGTTCCCCGCAGGGACCAGTCTGTCGGTGTCGTTAGTGTCATCTCCGACCGTAGGGACCAGAGTGTAGGTGCCATGAGCGTCATCTCGGAGCCCAGAGCTGCGCCAGCTTTGGTTCCAATCGCGCTCACACCACCTCCTGTCAGGTCTCCTTCACTCAGCTCAACGAGTTCTCTGATGTCTTTCTTGTCTTCCCATCATTCGGACGACTTTAGTCTTTTGGGTACGGATGAAGAAGAAGTGATGCCTCCACCTTCGCCCGCCTGGCCATCAGAAATGTCGTCGCCTTCGTCTGCTCTTACCCTTTCGATCATATCGTCTTCTGAATCATCATCGCCTGAGCCAACGCTATCTCTCACCTCATCGTCATCTTCCCCCACTCCTCCCCCTTCGTCCCCGACGCCCTCTACAGAATCTACAGACTCTAGTGAGACAGCCCGACCAGTGGAAGGGATTACGATGACCATTATCCGAGACATGGTGACACAAATACGGGAACAGACGACGGCGCTCTGGGAAGGACAGACCTCGACCAACGAAATGTTGGATGAGCTTCGACAAGCTAGACCTGCACCACAGGATAATACGGAAGTCTTTGAACGGTTGCATTATATCGGGACTCTCATTGGGACGTTAATCGACGCCCAACAACAGCGAGCGACCGCCGAAGAAAGAACGGAGACCGTCCGAGTCTCTGACCTGCGAACAGTAACCAGAGACAGGGAAGACGGTTCTGTCACAGCGTCGGAGGATTCCCAAGCTGATGCGGATAGCTTACTTTCTCGTTGGAGGGATATGCTCCGAGGACGGGAACGGGGCCGCGTTCCCATTCACATGCCTGCACCCCGTCAAGCTGGTCCGTCATTGGATGAACAATTGATGGAGTTACTGAATTTACCACCTGCACCGGTTCCTTCGGATATTCAGCCACCACCCCAACTAATTCCATTCGTCTACCAACCTGCTCCGAGGCCATCTCGGTCGAGGAGCACGAGTCCGGTACTAAGGCCAGGCACGGCACCTCCGTTCCCGCAACAATCAATCTGGTCCCCAGAAACGCGGCACCCGCCGCTTCGACACCCTCCTCGACCTAGAGCCCCTCTTCAACATCCTTCAAGACAGCCAAGGACCGGTGAACCAGCCCCTCACGATACAGCGCCTCGTCCACCTAGACCGGAACATACCACTCATGATGTCCCTCCATCTCAACCAGACCGGCGGCAAGAACGGAGGCCAATGGTACGCCCTCCTGGGCCTTTCCTGGTAGGCTTTCTTAGCTGCCTTCTTGTAACTTGGTCTGACATCGACTTCAGCCAGATAGCTTGTATGATCGCTCTCCCACCGCCCCGCCAGACCTAGGAGGAGAAGACCCCAATGCTCCATCCACCAGTTGGTACTCCCGACGCCGACCTGAGGTACGCTGTACTGCCAGTTGCAACCGAGTTGGGCTAAGGTATTTTATTTTCTTCAGGGGGGTATCGTGCCACCACCTCCTGTGATAGATGGCCAACCCCGACGACCAGGTGATCAAGCCCAAGGTCCAGCTTATATCCCAATGCCACCAGGTCCAGTGAGTAATGCCAAATGTCTCGCGCGGCATCTGATTGACAAATCTTCAGACGGTCGTCCAACTACCCTTATTTGATACGTTGATGACAATTTTGCGAGTGAGCATCCCTTATAAATATTCTCGGGCAGCGATGATAATGTTGACGATAGGAACACCGGCTCGCACAACTCGCAACAGTCGATCAGCAGCGTGAATTGATGAGGTACATGAGTGGTCTCAATGACTGGCTCGCAAGAGACGTGCAAGATCGGCAAGCCGAATTACGGGGTGTCACTGCTCGCGTCGATCAGCTGAGGGCCGATTTGAACCGCCTGGGTGTTGGCGCAGGACCAGGTTGGCAATAGCTTGAGTTCGACACGATTTTAATGCTGATACTTGACTCTGCGCAGCTATACCCATGCCTCACCCTCAGCAGGCTCAGGCGGGGCCTCCACTTGAGCCTTTGAATTTGGGTCAGGGTCCAGGTGGTTTCATTGTTCCACCACTCCCTGCCGGACTTGGAGGTCCTATACCACCAGTAGTTCCCTTTGGCCCGTATCCTGTTGAGTTTTTTCCACAACCTGGTCCCCAAGCTCCGGTCATGCCTGCGATGGAACGGCCGCCCAGTGTTCACTCTCCCGTCATTCCTGAACCCCCCATGGACTGGCGAATGGGAATGCCAGAACCTGCGCAATACATGGATCCCATGGGTCCCGTTCGCCCGGGAGTGCCGTACCAGGATTATCACCCGTCGGGTCCAGGTGTATATATTCACGAGGAACATGAACCTGAAGGGCCAGTGATACCGTCAACACCGTCGACACCGTCGTATGAATCGGGTTCACCTCTTCCAGTGCCTGGGCGCGGTACGATAATCATTCCACCGTCGCATGCCGGGCACGATTCAGGGAGCTCGACACCCAGCCAGCAGACATACCAGCCACCTCTTAGTCCCGGAGCTCTACCTATCCTATTCGGCGATGTACCCGCTGTTGTACCGGTCGCACCTTCCGTTGGCAGCCCCCCGCCTCAACAAACGATTATCAATTTCCCGCAGGCCCCGGTTCCCCCTCCAGGACATATAGTCCACCCGAGCGTAGGTTCGGAACCCCTCATTGTTCGACCAGGACAACAGGGTGTGCCAATGCAAGCTGGGATCCCTGTGTCCCCAAGCATAGGTGTTGAGCAACCTCTACAGCCAACCTTTGTCATCCACCCGCCTGTACCAGTACAAGGATCGGTGTATGGGCCATCTCGAGCAGGTTCTATGTCAAGCACAAGGGTGCCTGTCGTGGTCGTTCAAAGTAGCCGGGACCATTCTCCAGTTGCAGTACCTACAACTATAGTTGCGCCACCATCCGATGACCATGTTCACATATCCCCTACCATCCATGCATACCCTCCTCTCTCGACTGGCGGATCACGTCCGTATAGTCCGGAAAGTCATCATCCGCGTCATCAAGTCTCGCGTTCCCCTCCTCATGACGTCTCGCGTTCTCCTCCCCGAATACGCCGACGCAGGGACCGCGACGATGATCGACGTTCTCGGTCCTACTCACCGGATGATAGAAGCTACCGTCGGCGATATCGTTCCCCTGAGTATGATGACGAACCTCGGTATCGATACCGTCGCCCGTACTCCCCTAGTGACCGTGGATACCGCAGATACCATGACGATGATTACTACTCACCAGACCGTAGGAGGCGCCGAGGATATGGTCGTGACGAAGATGTTCCAGAAGATAGGTCGTCTTACAGATATCCTGACGATTATCGTCCTAGGCGTCGTGGACAAGGTCGCGACGAAGATATTCCAGAAGATAGGTCGACTTACAGACCTCCTGACGACCATCGTTCTAGGCGTCGAGATCGCTCTGAGGGGGAGCAT
>JBBPMQ010000662.1:0-12061 GCA_038090375.1 Boletus rubroflammeus | reverse complement strand
GCCCCTCTGCGGTTTGATCTTTCGCCCCGTTGATCTTTTTTACCCCGGTGATTTTTTCCCTGTATTCGGCGAGCAAGCCCGACTGTTTAGTCCTCTTGTTCCGTCGGAAAAGGGCCCCTGGTCTTTTCGAACCGTACTCTTACGCATCGTCACCCCCCTCCTCGTGGGTTGAATACCATGCCTCCTTCGTCCACCTCCCACTTACGCCACCTATGCACTGCTGCTTTGTAGTATGCTATTCCCTCTCGTTTTTCTCGTCCCTCACATAGCGTCCTTTGATGCCTTTTTTTACCGCTCTGACGACACCTCACTTTACTGTTCAACCTATGTCGCTCTGTGTCAAGTAGCTGCTATGTGTGTTTGTCCCGCGAAGCATTGTGTTTGGTTGAGAACTACCCTAAATCAGAAAGCTACCTTCGATGATAATCCTGTGACCTTTCTTTTCCATCTTATCATTCTGTCGCTCTCTTCCAACCCATTCCCTCTTCACCTCATACTTGCCAGAACTCTCTTGATAGCATCGTATTTTCTAAGATGAGTGGCGGTCGTACAACGTACGTTTCTGCCAACTGCCGCAAAAGCCCATCCTTATGCCCGCTAGTTGCCTTCAATGTGGTGCAAGATCTCGTAATATGACGGAACATGTCCGGGTCGAGCATCAAAATGAGGTTGAGATACGCTATTTGGGTCAGCCTATGCTCCCTCTTTTATGTTTCTCACTGATTTTTGCGCATATAGGCAGCAGCGTCCTCATAACTCGCCAATCCGACGGCTTCTTTCGTTGTCCATGCGGCACATTCTCACATCGCAACCCAGACTGCGTCAAGAGGCATGTCAAATCTGCCTGTAGTAGCGGTGTTGAGCCTGTTTTGGGGCCTGAGAACCCTTCTGATGATGAAAGCGACACAGCAGGCTTACCTGCTCCCCGCACGCCAACCCTTTCTGGTTCGCTTGTGGACCTTCGTCCCTCGGCTAATGAAGATGGAAACAACGTTGATCAAGGCCTCAACTTCTCCCTAGTGAACGAAGCCGCTCGTCAGCCATCGCCGTTCCCTCCTTTAGAGCTACAAGATACCCCAGACCCCCCTTCCTTTGGCCCTTTTCCTTCTCCTGGCCAACATGCCTCCAATGATTCCGCACAATCCAGCGCTCACCCCTCTATCTCACCAGCCCGCGTTGCCGACCATGTAGCGACCCTTTCACGATGTGGAATCATGGTCAACCTTACCCATCGCCTGCTTATATGCGCAGACTGCTCTGAAGCCGTATATCCACCCCACACCCGCACCCATGTCACCGATCATGGAAATCCACCCCACACCCGCACCCATGTCACCGATCATGGAACACCCTGTCCATCTACTGAACAATTGACCGCTCTTTTGGAGGAGCTTGACGTCGCATCTGGCCCAACCCTCGATCCTTCTGAAGTTTTTCCCCCCGTCTTGGGCCTTTCGATCTATGACGGGCTCAAGTGCACCGTTGCTGCCTGCCACCTATCCTTTTATTCTAAGCGGTCATTCGAACGCCATTGTCAGGAGCAGCATGTTGGCTTTCCTCGGTCCTCCATCCCATGCAAGATTCATCGAATTTTCAAGAACAGGGCCTTACAGCTTGTCATCCGCATTGACCCCGACCTTTCCATCCAGCATCCTCATGGCACGTTTGCCCAATACCTATCCTGCGTACACTCGAAAGACGAGCCCTCCCCCGATAGCATCAACCCCTCTGTCGATCCCCGCAGGCTTAATGCCTTCCTCTACAGCGTCAGGTGGCACGATGTTGTGAGAGGGTTGCCCCTTGATGCTATTCAGCTACTGGTCTCCCTCCCTCGAGCCAGTGATCCTTTATTCCCTGTTTTGCAAGAGATTCTCTCGATGTTCCAGCACATGTGCAACGTCGTTGACGACATGGATGTCCTAACCCGCCGCCATATTCTAACCCCAAAGGGGTACGTACGTTGTCATTCTTGATGCGTTCATCCTACTCATTATTCTCAGCGATTTTCTTTCAGCTGATCTTGAAAACCAGCCCTTCCGCCGTCCTCAAACTGATGGATATGTGGCTCGTTGTGCCAATACCTGGTGTCGCTACATATGCGCCCTTTTGCGCTCTCTGGATCGTTCAGACGTCACTCTGTCCCTCTCACAACTGCAGCTCACACGTTGTGTTGCCCTTCGCCATGCTTTGACGGAAGGCCATGACCTGCGCCAACCGATTCAGTCCCTCTCCTATGCCATGCTTACTACCTATGAGCCCAATGTGGAGAGAGACAGCTCATTATGTCCTCTTATGCGCTTTATTGTCTTTTGGCATCTTCGCGAGGATGGTACCTTCCATCCTCCCTCCTCAATATCCCCTAACCTTGCCTCAATGACGTTCTGTTTTCGAACCATCGCTGTGCTTGATCTCCATACACGCATCCTTGCGGATCCTACTCTTACTTGTCTGAGGTTCGTGGCTTATTTGGGACCTATACCTGCTCACCAACAGGCCCATAGCTATTACCGCAACACCCTTCTCCCTCTTTTGAAGGAGGGCTATCCAACACCCTTTAACAATTTGCGTCAACTAACTCACCTCGTCTCCGCCCATGCTTACGATGCTGTCAAATTTCCTGATATGCATTGGAATGCAAAACGTGATACGCTCAGCGTCAAAGGCTATCCGTTGGAGATCGACCTCATCCCTCAAATGGCACAGGCACTGCGTGCAAAAGCCCAGGCCCTCCTGGACCAGCTATTGTTGGGGGCTGATACTGGCGAATTTGACCGCATCATAGAGGCCTCCCTTCAACCCCACGATCCCATCTCGTGGCCCATTGATCCTTTGCGAAACACTCAACAAGGATTTTCCTTTGTTCACTCACCTGATAACGCATTTCACCCCCACCTTGATATGCTATTGAAGCATATCCATTCTACCCCCTCTCTTTTTGACACCTATCATGCCATGGACATTCATGGCCGTGTTGTTCCCAAGCCCAGTTAGTGCCTCCTCACCTATCTCTAACCTTGCTCATGCCTTCTAGCCCCCATACGTCACCATCTCCACCTATATCACGAGTTTGTCGACATTCTCATGGTACTCGCTCACATCACCACGCCTGGTGCTGCCCGTGGAACTGAAATCGGCCCACTCCGTGCTGTTAACACCATTGATGGTCCTCGAAATCTCTTTTTTCTCTCCGGGTCATGTGCTATCATATGCCAATACTTGAAAACTCGCAGCAAGACTGGTCGAGATGGCTTCGTTGCACATTTTCTTCCTGTCAGTATTTCCCGATTCTTTATCTACCTTGTCGGCCCCCTGCGTCAGCTCGTGCTCGCCTTTGCCTGCCTCCTATTGGCCGGCGGTGCCGGCCAATGGACCATTGGCCAAGCTATTTTGCATTCAATAAATGCAAGGGTTCCCGTGGTCCAAATCTTATGATTCTTTTTTTCCTAGACAGGTAATACAGTGTATTAGTCAGATCCGGCCGCTCTTATTACCATATTTGGTAATTGGCTTACAATTAAATCATCTATAAGGTCTGTTCGTATACACCATTTGCAAAAAAGCGGACAAGCGCGGAGCCCCTGAGTCTCCACGTGACCCCTACCACATAGATACCATATGTAGCTAAATTCAACCCACTTACACCATGTTGTTATTCTTAGGTCCTGGTTAGTTATGGCTAGATCTGTGATTTCAGTAATTCTTAAAAAAGCGGATTAATTAAACAGATAATATGTTGGTTTAAAGTGCTCAGAATCTCGGGTTAGGCTCTATAATAGTGGGTATCATTGCAACTAAGCTCCAGAATTTGTAGCTATAGCAGTACCAATATATTTCTGAATTTCAGCCCATTTACAAAGAAGTAGCTGTCGCGGATCAGCGCGGCCCAGCGCGGGTTAGGTCTTAGGGAGAAAGATGGCCAGAGTACAATCCCCCACAACATTCCCCCTTACACCCCCCTCACATTCGGCCTCCTTTACAGTGTTTGAGGCGTAGTGCAACACTCCTACTTACTCGCTTTCCCGTTTTGGTGACATTAGTCATCACTGCTTCGAAGTGTCCCGTTTTGCACAAGTGTAGCGCACGCGATGTCCGCATGCACACCAGGCTTCGCCTCCTACCACCAGTGGAGTCTCCACTCTCCTCGACAACACGGCAGTCTCCTCCTCCCCTCCCCTCCCCTCCTCTCCCCTCCTCTTTTTTTTTCCAGCTGATTCCTTGCCTTTTACGATGTCGGGCATTCTACCCCGGGCTTCCGAGTGGCTTCTGCCATCATTTTTTTAGGTGCATACTTTCACATCTTCACTCGTTTTTGAGTATATTAACCTCGCCGATCGTTCCTTTGTATCCAGCCCCCTCTTCCCCTCTTTTTTTTATTGTCTGCGGTCTGACGATTTCGCGCGATTGGCGATTTCGCGCGATTGACGATTTCTTTGTATCCAGCCCCCTCTTCCCCTTTTTTTTTTTATTGTCTGCGGTCTGACGATTTCGCGCGATTGGCGATTTCGCGCGATTGACGATTTCGCGCGATTGACGATTTCGTGCGATTGACGATCTCGTGCGATGGGTACAAGGTGCGATCATTCCTCCACCTTTTTTTCTTTCTCCCTATTCATTTTGATCACAATCCGTTATCAGAACGTGCCCGCAGTGCGGTCAACGCGCTACCTCCCTTACGACACACGTCCGTCTTAACCATCAGAAGTTTCTGAACATAACCTACTGTCGTAAGTGTTTCCCTCCATTACCCTCTTTCCTATCATTGACCGCACGCTTTCCAGACAGAGATATTATGCTAGAACGCCAACCCGACCTCTTTTTCCATTGCCCATGTGGTCACTATTCAAGCCGCAACCCCGACGACGTTAGGAAGCACATCTGTCAAGAGTGCGACCCCAGCTCACCTCTTGACGATCTCCTGGATGAGTCCAGCCCGTTCATCGAAGAAGCACCGCTCGCTGCCGCAAGTCGATCGCCCTCGCCTGCTGTCGAATCCCCACTGTGTGCGCAAGCCGCCGCTCGATCACCCTCCCCTGCTATTGAACCGCCACCGTGTGCGCAAGCCGCCGCTCAGAGCCAATCACCCTCAACAGCCGTTGACGTCCCCTCACACTCACAGACTACAAGAATAGTCTCGTCCCCCCATCTCGCTACATTATCCGCGCTCGGTCTCATGGTTGATACCACGTATGGTATCATCATTTGCACACAGTGTTCGAAGGCTGTTCAGCCTGGGCACGTTCGCTCTCACCTCGTCTCGAACCACTCACTACCTTGTCCCCCGGCATCCGAACTCAACTCCATCATCGACGCGCTCGGCATATCAGTCGTCAAACCTTTCCCAACCTCACGTATTATTCCACCAATACACGGACTCTCGATCGAATCTGGTCTCGTTTGCTCGAGTCCCTCTTGCCGTCTCATTTTTTCTTCGGCACGCAGCTATCGACGTCATGTCTCGGACGACCACCAAGATACCGAAACCCCTCCCCCTGTCAACTCTTTCGTACAGAAGGTGTACGGATTTAGGGGCATGACAATGTTGGTTGCAGTCGATCCCGGACTCGCTATCGTACAGCCTCACTGCAACCTCTCAGAGTACCTCGCGCTCATGTGTCCTGTCGACGACGTGTTTACCAAGCCATTGGAACCCACAGACGACGCTCGCAAACTGACGTCCTTCCTGTATGTCGCGAGATGGCACCATGTCGTTCGCGGGCATTCACCGGCCGATATCCGGCAGCTTATCAAGTTACCCACCCAGCACGACCCGTTGTTTCGCGTCGCCGAGGAAGTTAGGGACGCCTTTTCTTTTATGTGCAACGTTGTCAAGGATATGGACGTTCTCACTCGGCGCCATATCCATACACCGAAAGGGTTAGTACCCTTTTCACAATATGTCGCCACGCTGATCTTGTTCTAGTGACTTGGTTACGGATGCCCTCAAGAATGCTCCCTTCGGCGTCCCTCAAACTGACGCATACCTTCGTCGATGCGCAAATCACTGGGCACAATATCTGTGCACTCTTCTACGCTCCATCGACCATCCCACTCTTTCGTTTCACCTATCGCAAGACCAGCGCGCGCACAGCTTGGCCGTAATGCGAGCGCTCGGCAACACCTCCGACATTCGCAAACAAATCGTCGATCTCTCCTTTGCTATGCTGTCTAGCTACGAGCCCGATGTTGAAAGGGACACCTCGTTGTGTCCTTTGACCCGTTTCATCGTTTTTTTTCACGTCCAGGAAGACGGCACGTTCGACCCACCCAGTTCCATTTCCCCTAACCTCGCCACCTTTACATTTTCTCTCCGCACGATCTCGGTCTTGCATGCATACTTTTACCTCAAGCATGATCATGAAACGACATTTTTCAGGTGCGTTATATACTATCTTGTAGTTTGTTTAATGCTAATATCGTGTAGTTATTATCGTAATGCATTAATGCCGCTCCTCAAAGAAGGTTATCATACTCCGTTCAACGCTGTCCGACAGCTTTCGCACCTCGTCTCATCCTTCGCATACAATGAAGCAAAAATGCCGATTTTGCATTGGAACGAACACCGGGACACGCTCAGCATCCACGGTCACCCCCTCCGTATCTCTCTAATCCCAGAAATGGCACGCAATCTCTGTACCAAAGCCGAATCCAACCTCAGCAAGTTACTTCTTGGCGCGGATACCCTATCGCTTGATCAAGCGATCAACGCTGCGATTGATCCCCTCAATAAGCGTTCCTGGCCCATCGATCCGCTTCGCAATACCGACGCCGGTTTTTCTTTTGTGCATTCACCAGACAATCCATTCCACGCGCACATCAATGTTATATTAACGCATATCCACTCCAACCCCGATGTATTCCATATGTATCATTCCAAGGACGTTCAGGGTAACATCGTCCATAAACCGTGTAAGTTGGATTTGTGTTACTGATTTTCGTCTCGCTCACATACTCGTCAGCCGCTCTATACGATTATCTTCGCCTTCACGCTGAGTTCGTTGAGGATCTCATGGTCCTCGCGCACATTACAACACCTGGTGTCGCGCGTGGTACTGAACTTGGTCCCCTACGTGCGCTCAACGACATCAATGGACCACGCAACTTTTTTTTTCTAGCCGGTTTCTGTACAATTATATGTAACTATTTGAAGACGAGGAGTATCACTGGCCATGACGGCCATGTCGCTCATTTCCTACCCAAACGTGTCGCCCGCTTGTTCATCTACCTCATCGGCCCTATTCGCGAGGTCGCTGTCGCCTTTGCTCGCATTGCCATGGCCGACAACTGCCACGCCTATCAAGCTTACCTGTTCGTCACGTTCGGCAAGACCGTTGATAGTGGGACCTTCAGCAATATCCTTCGCCGTTACACCCTCGAACATCTCTATACACCTCTCACCATCTCTCCGTATCGCCAGGCCATCAAGGCAATCCTGCGTGCTGTCATGCATGTCACCGATGAGCAAAATGATGCCGACGATGCGGTCGACGCATCGTTTGGCCACTCCTCGGCTGTAGCAAACACATGGTATGGCCTCGTACATGAAGACTTGCCCGGTCTCACGGAGAACAAGTACGTTAACGCCATGCATCTCGCCACACGTTACCATGGGTGGCTCGGTTTATCGCCCCCAAGCGTTGTCTCCCCGGAACTACTCCCTCAAGATTCCCATACAAACAACCTGTCCTCGGCACTTACAGATCGTCTGGTCAGCGCCCTGGATCGCTTCGAGAAGGTTCTTCCAACATTGCAACGGCTACAAGACTTGGACAAAGAGGACGTTCAAGCCAACATCCTGGACCGCTATGTCCCGCTGATCGAAAACGCCATCACTACGACACTCGCACATAAGGTGCCGTGGTGGTCCCACCTCCAAATCCCACCTTCACCCATTTCTTCTGTGCCCATCATCACTCATCCGAGCCGATCTACTGCTCTGAAAAGACTCTTCCGAAACGACTCTGTCAATTTCAGATCATTAGAACAAGGACAAGCGCTAGAAGTCGTGTCATGCCGCCATCCACATGCTCTCGTCGTGTTACGCACCGGCGGAGGCAAGTCTGCCATCTATCAAGCCCCCTCGCTCATCGACACCAAAGGGTTTCGCCTCGTCGTAATTCCGTATATCTCGTTGATGGACCAAGCCGTCGCGGACGCAAACGCCAAAGGAATCCCCAACAGCTCTTGGTCCCCCGTCGACTGCCGTGTCAATCCATTTACCGATCGCCTTGTATTTGCCGCCATCGAACACTTTGGTATGCCCACGTTCATGCCCTGGTTGCAGTCCTCTCACGCGAACGGCTATCTCAACGGAGTCGTCGTTGACGAAGCCCATGATATCCTACTGTCGCGTGACTATCGCGACAGTTTCTGTGCGATGGGTTGGTTAGGCGAACTGGGTTGCCAGGTAGTTCTTCTATCCGGAACGGTTAGTCCACGCGTTGAGTTGATACTATGGAAGGTGCGTGCCGTCTACTTAGGTTATAATTTGACGCTGACACGAGCCCAAAGGCTATCGGTATTGACCCTCGCCATCATCCCACTGTCGTGATACGAGAGCTTACTTCTCGACCCAACGTTCGCTTCAATGTCACCCAGGTCCATGTCGACCATCTCCTCAAGTACGCAGTCGATCTCGTCTCTCATCACACCTTCCACTCCCCACTTGAGCGTGGCATCATTTTTTGCGAACTCGTCGAAGATGCTACCACCCTTGCCAAACAACTCGGCATTCCATTCTACATAGGTCGTATGGATCGTCAAGAACGTGCTATCGCACAACTAAAGTGGTCGTCTGGCCTATCCAGGTGGCTGTGTGCGACGTCGGCATTCGCGCAAGGCGTCGACTATGGCCATGTCACCTACGTCCTGCATTTCCGAGTCCCCAAGCACATTACCCTCCATGCTCAACAATCCGGTCGGCTAGCACGCCGACCAGGCCTCACGGGCACATCCCACATTGTTTACACATCCATTCCCACCAGTCCTGCTAACAACGTTGATCATGGTGGTGTTAATGCCATGCTCGACTTTGTCACCAAACCTCAGTGCCGACGACTCGCCGCAACTGCTTTCTTGGACGCCTCGCTTTCAAATTGTGCAATGATTCCGTCTTGCGAAAAGTGTGATTTCTGTTCTCGATCAGACGTAGGTGTTGTTTTTTTTATTTCTATTCGTCCGAGCTAACAATTTGTTCAGACACCTTTACCTCCCGTTCATCATCCGATGCCACTCCCAAAGGGTTCAGCGTCATCAGAGCCTTTGGTGCGGCCGGTCCTCCTGAATACACCGCACTCGTGCAATCCCGCCCCACCGGTTTACCCAGTTACCCCGGCATCGATTGATCGCCGCGCCACATCCAATATCCGGCTAGACCCACCAACTAGTCCTGTACCACGACCCTGTGGTCCTGCCTCCTTGCCAACAGCCGTTTCAGACGTTCCCCTTCGTGACGCGTCCACCCTAGCGTTTTCGGTAGCCAAACTCACCAAAGAAGACAAGGTTATGCGATTTCTACGTGAGCATGAAGGCCGGTGCATCATTCATGTATTCCTAGGCGATCCTGCTGCACACAAGCTGTACTCCTGCAGTTATAATGCTGCGTTTACGTCCCAGTACCACTCATTTCGCAAAAACTTCAGATTCTCCGTCGGTATGTGCTACAGGTGCGGTGTACCAACATCGAGCATGTTCAATCATCCAAACCGCGACAAGAACGATCCCTCCCCTTGCCGATATGACGACATGCTCAAACCCCTCGCATTTCTCATCTATGCTGTCCCATCCATCCGTGATGTTGTGCTGCCAGAGGCCGGTGGCTCCCCTGGCACTGTTGCCAGTCCGGAACAATTTGGCCAGTGGCTTGGTGCTACCCGTCCCACCATTAATGCCATCTCGAACCTCTGGGAGCTTTGCCACGCATACATTCACCTCTCGAGCACGAATAGGTTAGGTTTTTCCTTTTTTCACTCGGAATTATCTCACATTCGTCTTAGGTTGCCCAAACTCTCTGCCAACACCATTGCATGGTTAGGGTAGCTATAGTACACGAAAATGATGTCTAGTTAGCAGTAATATGTCACTTTTGGGAGTGCTTGGGCCCGATGCGCCCAGCGCTGGTTACAATATCCAGCCGAACCGCACTGATATCTTCAATCCCTTTCCCGGAAGCACCGTCGCATGAGCACGGATTCGGCGTCTGAGCACCCATCTTCCGCCGTTTCATTTTCCTCGTACGCAGACTCGTACTCGGGCCATTCCTCCACTGCATCTCACTCTCGTCGTTCATCGATGGATTTTCCCTTCTTCTCTTCATACAGTGTCTTCCGCGGCTCTAGTAACGCATTCTGGCACCCCCCGATGCTCACCGCCGACCGGTCACCTCAGCTGGTTCACCCTCCCATGCTTCCAACCGAAGATTCGCCGATGGACTACTTCCACCCCCCGATGCTCCCGCAGGACGAGGACAACTTCTTCGCCACCTATCTCCACCCTCCCATGCTACTTCCTGCGGAAGACTCGAATGTTCAGCACCACCACCACTAACAGAACCCGCAGAATTATAATTCCGCTGCGCAAGCCGAGTTTTATGATTCTGCCATGCAAACCTTTTGATGGACATGACGCCACTTCCGCGCACTCTTTGCATCCTCTCGTTCTGCTCAGGCTTTCCATCCTCTTCATTTCCTACACGTATCTTCCGCTGCCCAATACGTAGATCACTCAAAAAAACCACTTTTCCATTCCACCGACAAACAAGCTGTAGCATTGCAGATCACGTCACATTCTTTTCCTTGTCACTATGCAGCCTACCCCCTTCTTTTCACCACCCTCGTGTCACCACCAGAATCTCTTTCTTCCCTCTCACCTACCATATATATTTTTGGTTGCATAGCTACCTCCGAGATGGGGTTGTTGTCCCCGTATGATGCTGTTGTATCTGTTGTGTTACCTCTCGCGAAGGGCTTCACAGTTTAAGCCCCCAAATAGTATCTATTTCACGTACATCGCATTTACCGTCATTTGTCTGTCGCATGGTAGCTCATTTGCTTAGATTGTTCAAAACAGTGTTGAAGCTGGATGTTGTCACAATACAATGGAACCTTGAATTAGGGTTCCAATACATGATGATAATAAAATCAATCAAAATCAACCAAAATCAACCAAAAATAAATAAAATAAATCCAGACACCCCCCCGCTCACTGGTAATAAAATAATCCAAAAATATGTCAAATCAAGCGTACTATTTTCTGGATTTTCGCCATAAGCTATCTACCTTTCGACTAGACTTTCGCCTAAGCTAATACCAATCTATGCTAATACTACACTTTCCTACACTTTCCAAGACCAATTTCACTAGACTTTCGCCTAAAGCTAATCCTACACTCCTACACTTTTCGTAGACCTAGACTTTGACTACCCTTTCGCTACATTTATTTTCTAGACTCTAGGCTTGAGTATACCCAGATCGCTACGCCTACAAAGAAAATTCCCACGGTCAATAAATTCAAAATAAATCACTGGACCAAATATATCATGTAACCGAAGTGATCTAGGATGAAGCATTGCGCTAATGTAGCCTAGTTAGAGTTGGTCTCGTCGTTAGAGTTGGTCTCGGTTAGAGTTGGCTAGGGACGTATTTTCTCGGTTGTCTCGGTTGTCTCGGCGTTAGGTTCTCTGTTCCCGCCCACCCGCCCTAATTAAGGAAAATCAAAGGGACTATTTTCTGGAATTTCGCCTAAGCTAATCCAATCCTACGCTAATACTACAACTTCAGTACACTTTTCTACGCTTTTCAGAGACCAATTTTACTAGACTTTCGCCTACGCTAATCCTACGCCAATCCTACACTTTGCTACACTTTCCGTACACTTTCCAAGACCAAGACCAATTTTTCTAGGATTTCACCTATGCTTTTCCTACACTTTTCTATGCTTTCCAAGACCATTTTCGCTAGACTTTCGCCTACGCTAATCCTACACTTTCCAAGTATATTCAACCAATATTTTTCTAGATTTTCGCCATACCCTTTCCTACGCTTTTGGTACATGTTCGCTAGACTTT
>JBBPMQ010000661.1:0-12068 GCA_038090375.1 Boletus rubroflammeus | reverse complement strand
ACGGCTTCTCGCATCAATCTGTCACCCCCCGTCTCGTAGCATACTCCACCACCACCATTTCGTACTTGTAGTATACCGCTCTATACCGCAGTTTTCTCCCATCAATCCGCGCGCGCGCGAGCCCAGCGTGGCCCAAGACCCTCGCTGTCCAAAAGCGGCAAGGGTGGAGGAATCCCAAGTCACGTGTGTGGCGCGAGCGGCGTCAACCCAATCCGAGCATGCACCGCATGTAAGTTTTCCAACATAAGTGTTCGTAACACCTAGTAACACAGATTTGTACAGAGAAATAGGGGAAATCTACATCAACATATTCTATATTAATTTGGTCTAATTTTTTTTTTTGAGACAATCTTTATATGAAAATAAGCTCCTGGGCAATTTTTTGGGAGCACAGGTACAAATTTGGTGATGTGGTGTACAAAACCATTTCATGCAAAAAGCATTCCCACGCATTGGTTTGCTGATTAGTAGTGTTTGTCATCAAGTTTCTTGGTGGGGCGATCAGACGTGATGCATTGATGTGTGGCCTCCAGCCAAACTCGATCACCAACCTGGAAGTTTCGTGATGGCGAACACTTCCGGTCATGAACCCATTGGCAACACCCGTGCATGACCTCTCAAAAACCACTCTGGCTTAATAAACTTGGCAAGGAGCTCGCTCTTGCCGGCAACGAAGTCCCCGAGCCTGTCCTGGTGACGTTCTCGTTAAAACCTATGCCGTTTCTCTCAATCCGATGGATTGGTATTTCCCCAAGGCCGGCTTTTTCCTGATGAAGGACTTTCCAGTAGTTATCGGTGAGGAAGGTGCAGGTATTGTCGAAAAGGTCGGGGAGGGCGTCACGAATCTCGCTGTCGGAGACAAAGTGTAATCATCATCATCTCATTGGTCGTCCATTTCCATTTTCATGCGCCTTTCTCAGATTCTACGCAACAAAGTTCAATTTCCAGAGCAAGTACGCGGCTTTCCAAGAGTATACATTGCTTTCTGCGGACCTCGCTGGCAAGGTGTTTACGATGGCATCCGTTGCGATGCAACCATTTCTAACGTGGGCTTTGAGATGCCCGACAATATCACCTTTGACCAAGCTGCCTCAATATGTATCGGTATCCTCCCGTTTGTAGTTCCAACCTATACTCCGGAACCCCATGGTTTCGGCTTCACCGCCCCATTCGAGAACGACGGTGAGGTTGGTAAATACGCTGGCCAACTGATCCTCATCATGGCAGGCGGTTGTTCGCTCGGCCAATATGACAAGCTCGACCCTGTACACCCACTGAGATGTTAGCACACATTCGGCGATCCAACTCGCCAGGCTCTCCGGATTCTCCCCGATCATCACTACTGCGTCCTTGCATAATACAGAATACCTCCAATCCCTCGGTGCCACGTACGTCCTGGATCGCCACCTATCCAAGGAAGCTCTGAACGAGCGCGTCGCACAGCTCTGCGGCGGTACACCACTGCTCTACGCATTTGACGCAATCTCTCGCGAGGACACACAACAAGCTGCATACGACTCCCTCGCACCGGGCGGCAAGCTCGCCGAGGTATCTCTCGAATGCTTACCCAGGCACGACCCAGCGAGCGGTAAAAAGGTATTGCATGCGTGGGGATCGCGACCCCAGGCGTGCGGGAGTTTGGACAACGCTTCATGCGCGAGTTGTCAGTGTGGCTCGCGGAGGGCAAGTCGACAACGGAACAAGGGAACCCTATCGAATATTGAGTACAAGATATGTGCATGCAACAGATTTCCAAACAACAGGAGGGGAGACGAACAAGATCGACCCTATCAAAACTCTGTTTCTAATGAGCTTGCGGGCAATGACTTCGCCGCGTTCAAGCCTCTCCAGTCCTGCCTTCACACCGTTCGGCCCGCCAGGGAGTACTTCCACCACATTCGGCTACAACAGGCACGATTCACCATTATCGTTTTCATTAACAGTAGAGCCCCGTACCAGCGGTGTGTGGAGAGTTGGTTGAACATGTGGACGATCCAGCCTAGACAACAACGTGGCCGAAGCCTCTAGGCTTGCAAGCTCCGAAACTGAGAGACGACTATCATCTTGACTGTTTCTTCGACTCCACCATGCTCATTCCGATTCGAAGCGGTTTCAGCTATTTTTTTCTCTCCATACGACCCCCATGTGACACATGTTCGCTGATAGCAGTCGATCCCGCATGACCAGAGTAGAAAATGAAGACTCGTAGAATACAGTACATCGATCGTACAGAATCAGAACGCGCGTCGCAGACCTATGCCTGTCTGTTCTCCTTTACATTCCATAGGCCACACTGATACCCACTGACGATTCTCACTGAATATTCCTTGTGCTCAAACCATGGCACCCACACCCGCGTCTCGCAAAGCTTGGTATCACTGCCCATCGTAGCGTATCGAGCCCCACCTAGTAGGACCAGCGTTCAAATAGTAAATACCCCCCTTACTCATACGTGACAGAGTAGTAACAGCGTCTCACCAGCATTTGCCGCCATCATGAGTGGGCCTGCGAGGGGCACGCCGATGCTACCCCAACCTGTGAGGACGGACGTGAGGCCAGTTACGACCGACGCCGTCCCCATTGCACACGCCGTTCCGATGGTTGCACCCATCTCCCACGATTCCTCTGGACAAAACTGGCGTGATCGATAGACGGCCCCGCTATCATAGTCTACGCGTTCGGCCCAGCGGGCCAGAAAATAAAGCGGGAGAGTTGGGAGACCCGTCGTCCAGCGCTCGCCTGGCTGAAGGTTATTTTTCCAGTGCGTTGGCGCGGTGATGAAGAACGCGACGTGAATGGCTTCGTCGAGGTTGTTGACGATGGTGAGTTCTGGCATGTTTTATTCTTTGGGGGTGATTAATTGGGAGGAAGTGTCACTGGGTGAGAGAGAGCGTTGGCAGGCTGGGGTGCAAAATGTGGTCGAGTGCATGAGGCTAGGGGGGATGTCAGTGCGTATTTATCTGGCTTGAAATGCCTTCGACGATCCTCCTAAACAGACTAAGACAATATCGCGGCGCAACCCCTATGGCGAAATTACAGGAAACATGAGGCAAACATGAGGCATCCATTCAATTCCATGGTTCGACATCGAAGCAAAAACCATGGTCCTCAACCAGCGTGTTGGCGGTTCGCTAAAGTTATGGCACTGCCCCGCATCGGACACGACTGGTAGATAGTTGATCAATAGTCTTCCAAAGACCTGAAATAAAGCGCATGCATTCGCGTCACGATGACGATCTGGCAGCAGCTTCGTTGAAAGACAATCGGCTTGTGAGAACGCGGGGGAAAACACGAGTGATTCACAGTTGCTGCATGCGGCTGTGGCCGACGCAACCGTCAGCGACTACAGAACATGCAGGTTTCGAGGCTACAAGTACATCAAAGACAACATTTAAACGTAAAACGATACACTCGACACAATGGTCAGGAGTATAGGACTCAGTCACTGGCGGTTTCCTGGGTTCCCTCCGCAGAAGCTTCCTTGCTGACAATTTCAGCGGCCCTGAGATGCCATGGTTCATGCCATCCCTATAATGGATGTCATAAACGTGAAGCATTCACGATAATAAAAACATACGACGGGGGGAGGAGGCCTCTTGGGACCCCCAAAGGCTTCCTCGCCGACAATTTCAGAGGCCTCAGAGCGCCATTTGAGCAAGTTGTCGTGCCAACCCTTCAACAAGGTGTGATCCGAGCGAAACGTGCATGATACGAGAAACGTACAATGGGTGGCCGCTTTGGATCGGTATCCCGCTGGTGTTCCCCAGCTGAGGCTTCCTTGCCGACGACGTCGGTGGCTCTGAGACGCCATGGCTCAGGCCATGCCTTGAGTGGGTGTTATAAGCGCGAAGCGTTCGTGATAGCAGAACCATACGACAGGGGGCGGCCTCTTGGGAGGGGTAGTGGGGCCCTTCCTCTCCGCCGCGGCGTGCTCAGCGACAATTTCAGAGGCTTCAGAGCGCCACTTCAGCGAGGGATCATCCCAGCCCTGAAGCAGGTGTCATCCGAATGGCCCGTCCACAATCAAAGAAACGTACCAAGGGTGGCCGCCTTGGATCGGTACCATGTTGAGCCCCCGCAGCGGAGGCGTGCTCACCAACGATTTCGGAGGCCCTAAGGCGCCATTGATGGGGGTCATGCCAGCCCTGAAACAGGTGTTATCGAGGTGGAGTTTCTGCAATAGCAGAGACATACAATGATCCCTACAGAGGTCAAGTCGGACATCGTATGTGGATATAGCAGATGAGAGGTAAGTGATATTGTTCGAGGACTGCCGTATCCACACCAACTTTGGGCCCGTTCTTATACCCCCTCGTGGAGAAAACAAACCATCACATCTGGCCAGATGACCATGATTGGTGACATATCAAGTGGCCTTGTGTTGACCTTGAACAGGTCTGCTTGATGGAATATAGTCACACGAAAAAAATGTTTTCTCTCTGCAATAGGAATTGTTGTTCCATTGTGCGATGAACGTTTAATCGCTATGTTTGGGATACGCAAAAAGGGTCCCTGAATCCATGTGCCCTGCCAGCGTAGCACACTTGCGAAATCAAATCTTCCGACAAATGAGGGAATGTGACCCACGACGCAAGACACCGATCAGCCGCGAGGAATGAAGGATGGGTTGACAAGTAGATTAGTATCAGAATCGATCAGAATTCGAGGGGAAGCGTCCTTACGTTGGTTTCGCGTGGTTTGAAAATTTTTTGGACAACGGTCCTTGGAAAAGAGGTATCATGACCTCGTGCACACAGCCAGACTCTGGTTTCCCATTCGAAGCGCCAGCTAGTTCCTGTAAAGAGGCACTTGTGAGCGGAGTATCCTTTTTCGCTTCGATCATGACACCTGAATAACCGCAGTCGAATTTGGACTAGTGAGTGGAGATAAAACAAAGCGCTATCGAACAACGTTCCACCGGTAGGCAATGAAGGCACCACCGATGAGCGCTAGGACGGAGACCTCCAATTGATTACCGCCATGTACTGAAAGTCCGTGAACGTCATGGTACCGCAGATCAGGCGCTCACTGGCGCTTGTCCTGTGGTAAAACAATGTTCATCATGATAGGCTCACCGATTAACGACCAGGTTATGTAGGCTGGCCGGTTCCGAGAAGTGGGAGCAGTCATGATCACCACTGCGCTGCAAGAATGCTGTGTTAGCTGTTGATCATGACTAAGCTGCTTAATTCTTTGCTCCCCGACTCCGACTCCTCCAGAAGGTAGCTGGCCAGGTCTCAGGTCCTGAAGCTGAAGCCCTGGCCCCTTGGGTCACCCGGGAACCAATTCCATTCCCTGTGACGATGGAGTCGGATGGACCCGAAGCTTTGGTTCGGAGTCTAATCGGTCACTTTGAATTTGCGAACTGACGAAGCCTGGAATCCGTTGCCCCACACTAATCACGTCAAGAACACCGCTGGAGTGACTTGACCAGACTGCGCCCAAGATATTTCTCTTAATCCGGTAGATACGCAGTGATATTTGATCTCCTCAGTAAGGTTCTATACAGCTCCTGTAAATGGTTGATTGGTTGGAATGCAGAGTAGAGCCACTTGTAGTCATGAAAAAGGGGTGGGCCAACTGGATGTCATGATAGGATACTAGTAGGAAGACCGACAGCAGGACTCCAGTGCCTAGATCGCTGCGCAGTGGATCGTAAGCGACTGATTGACTCGAGAGGCATCGTTTTCACATTGCATCACCAGCTTGAATTCACTCCCATGAAATTGAATCATACGAGACCATTGACAGTGTACACCATACTGCAAAACCGTGCTAATCGTTTCCTGTCGTGCCCCCTTCAGCCTCGAGCTTAGCCTCGGCCTTTTCCTTGGCAATCCGAGCACGGTAGGCAGCTGTGCTCCCCGTGTTATCCAACCACCACGTACCCCAGGTTACAATCTACAAAATACATCGTATGCACTCCGGGTCAACGAAGGAAGCGGTATGAATAACATATGATCCCACCTTCGAGTCTGCTGGAGGCTGATCCGCGAACGCGGACCTGAACACAAGTTGTTCTGGCATCAAATCGTACTTGGAACGATCGAGAGGCTTCGACGTGAAGCATGAATATCCACCTTCAGTTCTGATTTCAGCCATATCACTCACTTTGGCAAGTTCGATGGTCGGTGCTTCTGCACCGCCCTCTGCGTTGTTTCTCGAACGAACGGGTGTGAGCAACCCGCACTCTGAACAATACACGTCGTGCATCGTCTCCGCGCCTTGGCGCCCGTTCTTGAGCGCATTGAACATGAATTGGTGCGTGTGGACTCCTCGTCGAAGTGCTGTCCATATCCTGATGTATGTCGTCAGTCAGCACTACCAAAAAAAAAAAGGAAATGGAGTGGTTTCCAGCCCACCAGTCAATAAATTCCGTATACTTGCCACAGCCTTCACATGGAGCCGGAAGCCCGATCACTTTTGTCCCACCCATCCCTGTCTCCTGGAAATCGTGGCCGACGAAGATCTGATTGAGTCTGAGGTATTCGTCCTCAGTGATGTACCACATATATGTCTTTAGGCCTCCCTCGTGATGATAAAGGAGTTTCGTGGGGGGTTGAATCTTGCAGCGTGCCTGCAACATCGTGGTCGTGAAGTAACAGCAAGATTGATTTTGAAGCGGGCAAGGACTTACAGGAATGAAGGGTACGTCTTGGTTGCTGACCCGCATGGTCTCACTGTTGCTGCGTCAAAGGTCACAAGCAGTAATCAAATGACTATATGGTAGTGTAAAAACCTGTACAGAATCTCTGATCTCAGACTGTGATTATCAAGGAAATCCGCACCGTCGGTAGCACACCAGAATTCCAGATAAGCTGCCATCGATCCGTCAGGAGCGATTTGAGAAAAGGCGCAGAATACTGGAACGAGGAACGTGTGGAAATACCATCAAACCGTCACCAGGGCCACCCAGATGGCCTCATGTTCGGACATAAATGAATACCCTAAATGTCACCGCCCGGACATTAAAGTGGGTGTTCCGCGCTAGCGCTCATCCGGTAGCGCCTGCATGGCGCCGGCATCTGTGTAACCCCGCATCAAACGTTATTTTCTCGGTGTCCACATTCTAGCGGAATACACTGATTACTGGTACCGAGTCTGGACGGTGCATTGACTTGGACTTGAATTCTACCTGAAAGGTAAGCAAAGAACATAATTGTGCCTCCACTCACATGGGTTGACAGAGTTTCTTTTACAGTGGGCAAAAACGTCTGAATAGAATCAGAGGCTGAACGAGCTGAAGAAGCGATCCAGGACGGCGTAGAATGAAGAACAGCGGCCGGGTCTTGAGACCCAACGCAGATGACACCCGAAATGAACCCGAAGGGTGTATTGTTTTGGAGACTGCACGATTTCCCATTACAGATAAGGGTGTGGTCAGACAACATATTGGTCATTTCTGCCTCCTTGAAACTTTGAGACCATGCGCAATAATCTTGAAGGACATTCCGCCAAGAAGACAAAAGAGGCCATTGGTGGCGGAGCGGCAATATTATGGGAGCCATATGGTCAACTTATCTCTCGTAAACGTTCTTCTGTTGTCAGAAACCCGGCGCTCCAGATTCAGATGTAAGGGCTATGCAAAGTATACCAATGCATCCCACGCCAGCGCTAGATGTCTTGCAAGAACAGTACGTGATTATATACACTTGGGAAGTCCCGAGCATCTGCAAAGCTGTCGAGTAACGTTATCCGCTTCACGACCGTTGAGCAACTCAAAACCAGGTTAGCCGAGAGTCAGGTGAGGTTTTGGGAGCCCAAAAGGCTGTCATGAAGAGTTCGACCCCTAGGGCCCGTGCACTCGCTATCCCCTGAGTCTTTCTTAGTAATCCTTTGTATTTCGTAGCAGTTTGTGTTGTTGCCTCTTTTCTCCTGACATTGTGCTTCTCTGTTCTGTTACGAACTCTAATTTTCTATTCTTTCTTTTTCTAGTCACGTGATATTTTCCACGGTCACATGACAACACGTGCACCTTTCACATCACATGACCTTATCTTTTCTTCGGACTCATCACGTGACCCATGGTCTAGACCTGTCACGTGACTCACCTCATGTATTTAATCACCGAAGGTCTAGAAACGTCTAGACCCTTATCTTGTATCTCTTATCTATGATGTCATACCCTTAGCCCTTATCTACAGGACGCACGGACCAGTAGGTAAACAAGTACATACAACGTAGTCAGTATATATACCTTGAATCCAACGCCCCAAGAACTCTAGTTAAGTTCTTGTTGGGTTTCCCCCATATCTTCTTTACTCTATAAGCAAGCCTAGTGCGAAGCGATCCAAGTCTTTATTAGATTTGAGGTCGTCAACAGTCTCCAGCTGAGACCTTGGTGACATTTTGTACACTTGCGTGCAATAGCACATCAAAGTGGTCTGGCAGTATCACTCAGGACGTGTCTAATGTTCCGGTCCATCTGGCATAAGTGCTCAGACAGAGCATACCAGGTAGCAACTGTTTTGGCATAAGAATGCATGAAAGGTGCTGGCACAATGAGCAAGCATGAGGATGTGTCTGCTCATCTGCTGTGTAAAAACACTAGTGGAACTCATAACCTGTTGAGACCAGCATATACTGGTGGAGTATACACAGCGGGGTACTTACATGGTGTTAGTGGTGCTGAGTTCTGGTAGAACATTGTGGTTTTAGTATAAGCTCTATTAGAACTCACATAGCTGAGTCCAAAATCTAAATACATTTCAGGTGTATGAACTATTACTAAGTATAGTAACTACCATCCATTCAACAACACAACCTACCCTTATGCCACCACCACCACTTCACCAAGTTTTCCCATGCCAGGATTGCCTGGTGGTCCACCACTCCTATTGCAGAACTCTGAAGAGCTGCCACCACCAACGAACTTATATCAACCCACAATATGTCCTGTATGTGGCAGTGAAGTCCCCACAGACTCCTTTTGCAGAACAAATGTAATAACGGTATGTTCATCCTACTACTAAGCAATATTTTCAATCTAATAATCTAACAGGGTATCACTATGAAACCCAAAAAACGGCAATATATCACAAGAATGCCCTTCCCTCCCCCTCCACCAAGCACCATCGTGGTGACCATTGGATCACTAATGAAGGCACAATATTTTAATGGTCAAAAACAAGATTTATGAGTTGATGTTCTCGATTGACATGACACCACATACTAAAGAAGAAAGAAACCAGTTAAAATTTTAGGACATGACTGGATACTTTGAATATACTTGTATTCGAAATGCGATCTTGCATGTTGTGTGGTGGGATCTTCAATATCCCAACATACTTCGAGCAGAGTCAATGGGTCTTTTATTGCCCTCATTTCTGCTTTGGATATCATTGCTCTTGGACGTCATGAGTCTGGCATGCTGGCTCATGAACCTTCAACTCCCAAACACTTTGTTGGAGTGTACCAGGCTGTTCACAGGTTCCTCAACTCCATATGCACACAAGCTAGTATGGCTCATGTGCATTTTACTAACTACTGTAGTTTAATTATCTTCTGTACTACTACTGTTTTTGATAAGGATCATGTTGAGAATGACAGTAATGCTTTTGAGATAACTGATATGATAGTACTATCAATGTTGAAACCGATAGCAGAACCCCACGTTGAAAAGTCATATGCTGGGAGTGGGGTACGAGTGACATGAAACAGGTTGGCAGATGTTATTCATGATAATGGATAAGGTAGTACAAGTGGCGACGAGGTAAACTAGGTATAGTCCTTAGGTAATACTACAGCTGGGTCGGATTGTGATTCTTTTCCTAAGACAACTCCCCAGAAATCATTGCAGGTGAGAAGTGCATGCATATGAATGTGCCATGTGAGATAGTTGGTCTCATTAAGATGTGGCATTATGGTGGTGTTGAAGATCGATGAAGACATGGTGCACGAAAGTGGGGCGAGGTGGATGTATGCGAGTCGAAAACAAGAAGGCAGATCAGAAAGGATTGTGAGTGTATATGGGCTGCCACTGAGCCTGAGAAATAATATGCAATACTTTCAACCCAGCCCGTCATGTGGTTATCGAATTCTTGAATACCTCAATAATACTAGGTATCGTTAGGGCTGTCAACCATACCATATATGGCTATGGCCATATCCTATACAGTGAGTATACGGGTATGGACCATACTGTATGTTAGCTGTACCTACGATTTTCAATCTCTTCAACGATACAGTACGGTATTCAATACGGCCAGTATACGGGTTGTTACAGTTGTATGGGTAGTCTAGAAAGTCACATTGTGTAACTAATCTACCTACAAGACACATCCAACTTGTCTATAAGAGTGTTAAAGAGCCTGATCTCCAAGAATGTCATGAACTGCAATGTGCGCAAGGCGAAGCCACTGTTTCACTAATATTAGAGTTCAGATTGTCTCTGGGTTGAGGCATGCATGACAGAGAGAGATTGTATCACAGCTTCCTGAAAAAATCTGTTCAACAGCAACAGCAGATCTTGCATAGAATAAACAGGGGAAAAGAAAAAGATTAGTAGGTGTAGGAAGAAATCCGATGTGAGCTTGCCAGGAATTGAAAGAATATCTCTTGCGAAACGAGAGAGATTAGGGAACTGTGAATGGCAACCAGCCCACCATTGCAAAGTTCTCGTGGGGGAGCTTGAAGTACTCTTGAACCTCATCTGTGAATGCCTGAGGAAGGTTTCGGTAGCGAGATGTGAAATCAACCTTCTGAGGTAAGCCGTTCATTGCAGAGGTTGGCGTTATCGGAGTTGTGGCAGCAGCTGGAAGCAGTTTGTCATACTTGGCACGGAAGTGAGCATGGAGGTGTTCTTTGGTGGTCTCAAGGTGGAAATAGGCATCCAGCAGGACAGCCCCAGAAAATTTTCAAATCATGGGTCAAGGGGCAACATACATGTGTTACGAACTCTAATTTTCTAATCTTTCTTTTTCTAATCACATGATATTTTCCATGGTCATGTGACATTTCTCATCACGTGATCTTATCGGACTCATCATGTGACCATTACGACAACGGTCTAGACTCAGTCACGTGACTCGCCTCATGTATTTAATCACCAGCAGTCTAGAACATCTAGCACTGCCCTTATCTCTTATCTATGATATCATATACCCATAGCCCTTATCTACAGGACACATGGACCAGTAGGTAAACATAGACAAACATTGTAGTCAGTATATAAACTATGAATCCAACGCCCCAAGAACTCTAGTCAAGTTCTTGTTGGGATTTCCTCTTAACAAGTTTCTCTACTCTAAAGCATTTTCTGGGGTGAAGCAGCCCAAGCCTTTCTTAGATTTGAGGTTGTCAACATTAGAACTTGACTGTTATCACTTCCACTACTTCACATCTGCTTCATACGCTATGCCCAGTGTTAAGGATACATAGGCGGACTCTAGCCTTTTCCTTTTGGGGAACTTCGAACATTTTATCTTCTTTTGCCACTTGGCACCTTTTGTTTTATGTATACCCAGGAGATAATCCTGCAAAGGTGCTTAGCTATCTAGGGCAGCACAGCAGTGAGCTCATGCGCTCTTAATTGGTTTTAAAACTGCTGCAAAAACCTTTACTTCTTTTGTGATATGTCACAAGTCCTCATGTGGCTCATTTTTTATTCTTAGTTACTTTAGTCCGAAACTCATGCGCAAGAGTGTTTTCTGCCCGCATGAACTAGGAATCATTTATTTTCTTTATGAAGTCGAGAAGGCTTTTGACTTGATTCATGTTGCTGGAGAGATCTTGATCCTTGCAACCTTTTCATTTTTTTACAAAGGATGATCCCCTTCTTTTCTAAAAAGGAAGAAGAAGTGGAAGTAGATCTATGGGCACTTACACCCAAGATCAATCCCAACAACGCCTACGAAGGCCCAGAAGAAGCAGAAGTCTTGTGACTCCATGTCCTAGACTATATCTGATCGGAGATTCAGTTTGACACCCCGTTTCTTACATTACATGGCATTTCCCACAATGACACAGAAAGAACAAGGGAGCAAGTACTAGCACTCCAACTCTACCCCATCCAACGAAGACAAGCTGTGGTCCCGGAGATCCCACAGCCCCAACGACTCTGAGTTCCA